>SKCR01036317.1:0-82469 GCA_019454045.1 Zanthoxylum bungeanum | reverse complement strand
ATGGAAACCCAGACATAAATTCTGTAACCGATTCCGAATGGACGGTAGTGCGGTCTGTACTTGGGATACAATTCCACGTACCACTGGGAAATGTGCTCACATGTATGCTTGTGTGGTTAGTATGTATGCTTGTGTTTTCGTGAACATGATATGCCAATGAAGTTGTATGTTCGTTTCTACTTTGATGTATTTTCAAGCATGCAATCTTAGATGTGAAGTGTATGTAAATTTAGGTGTAAGTTTTATTTTATACATGTGAATTTAGAAGCATGATACTCTTGGAAATAAGTGTACTTAAGCTTGATTAAATTATTACATAAATCCTTTCATTACAAGTGACATAAGTAAGGGACCATTCCGAACCCAACGGTTTGAGGTCTTCCCTTGCGAGGGGTGAGTGCGGCCTTAAATCTCATTTTCCCGGTTCACACGGGTGGCGACTCCATTATTCTCCGGTTTGGTCCCCGTGGCTATTCCGTACTCCCAACCGGGCCACGAGCCCGGGACAACATGCGTCACCCAGATTTCTGTGTTCCCACAGTCTGGCGACTCCACTGGGGATAGAGAATTGGCCCCGAAATATTGTCTTGTAATGTTTGGATTTATGTTTTAATTGACCATGTCTATAGTGGATAAAGTGGGGGTTTAATCAAAAGCACTTTGAGGCTAGGTAATGGTTTGATGTCTTCCTTCACTCACTACCTTTCTAGAAGGAAAAGCTGTGAAGACACCTATATAGCCATCTACTCGTAGCCTTTTGTGATGGACTAATTTGGAGGACTCGTTGTTTATTCCTGACACCAAGCGATAAGAGCCTAAGAGGCTTGTGTATTTAAGTGAGCCTCGCTCCACCTTCCCTCTGGGGAATCTACGACGGGAAATCCATTTGACAGTCCGTCACACACCATAGCTCATTGGCACGTACCTTAGTGTATAAAAAGGGGTGCGCTCACTTGGTCGCTCGAACCCTTGAGTGGGGAGACCTAGTTGTGTGCTATCCTTCGCCGGTGAGAGCCTTTGTCCATACTCTTGCAAATCCACTCATAGACCGGTTTGTATGGTTAAAGTAAAAAATTATTTCCTTGAGAATGTGCTTGTGGACCATCCTCATTTGGATGCAGTTGGACTATTGTCAGAAATGTGGGCTTGCTGGGCCATTTAAACTGGGGCAAGTTCGTACCGTATGACTATTAGGCCCAAAGCTTCTGAAATGTTGATGGGCCATTATGTAAAAATTATTATGTTATGTTTGCATTATCTCTCTTCTATGCTTGTGTTTGGGAACATCGTCGTTGGATCCATTTGGACCATTTGTCATGGGATATGGGCTTGTTGGGCCATTTAAACTGGGACAATGACGTATTTCATGACTATTGGGCCAAAGGCGTCTAAGTGTTGATGGGCCACTTTGTGCTTGTGTTCGGAACATTACCATTTGGATTTAGTTGGGCTCATTGTCATAAGATGTGAACTCGTTGGGTCATTTAAACTGGGATGGGTTCACTCTTGTGACAATTAGCCCGAAAGATTCTAAAATGGTAACGAGCCGATTTGTTTGAAAATTTTAATTGATTTAATATGTTATATATGTTACATACATCTCATGCACATCATGCATACATATATCATGTTAACACCGTCTATGTCTCAAAAAGACAACATAGATACCGTTTGGGTTAGAGAAGAGACAAGACTCACTAAAAGAACAAGTATGAGTGAATCCGATAACGAGGTGTCCCGTATGGATCAGTTAGAGAACGGTCTCACCAAGATCACTGAACAGTTGCAGGCTTTGACTGCTGCTGTGGCTGGTATAGCCGGGTCTCGTGCTGGGGGTAGTTCTGGGGATTTATGTAACATCCCAGATTTTCGGGACTGTTTTAGGAGATTCTCAGACTGACGATATAGTCTTGGAATAGAATGATAATGAAGAAATAGTGTTTAAGTGATGGAATGTGGATCAAAATATTATGAAATGAATATTCGTCGCGTTAGAAAACGCGTGGGACCAAGAATCAGTTACGCGATTTTTACTATATGCGTATAGTTTACAGTTTTGGGCATGAATTTAGCAAACGAACTCCGATCGAGTTGTTTCTTGAACCATCAGACTCATTTTTCCAAGACGAACAACTTTCGTGTTGAACACATTCGAGAATCGCATCAGAAGAGCTTCGAAAGTGGTGATTTCCGAAGTACCCTTATTAGTGGGGGCATATTGGTAATTTTTGGAATTATATATATATTTATTTTTTTTATCAGCAGCCTTACAAAAAAAAAAAAGATAAGAAAGAGAAGAAAAGAAGAGAGAGCAGGCGTACGAGAGAAAAAGAGAGAAGATAAGTTTCAGTCTTGATCCGTCATCAATATCCGACCGAGCCTTTAAGGAAAAGTGTAGATCTCGACGAGAGGATCATTTTGGTGGTGGTTTCATCTTGGGAAACTTCCAATTTTCAGAGAGATTTCGGTAAGAAACGTTTTTATGGTTTTTCTTGATTTCCCGTTGATCCGTAACTCCGATCGACAAACCGTCAGCGCCATTAGATCCGGGAGTGAGAGGGGAATGTTCGGCCGTCGGAAAATTTCCGATCGGACCGGCGCGTGAAGCTCACGCGCTCCCTTTGTGGCGGCGCGTGAGGCCCACGCGCGGCATGGCCAATCGGCGCGTGTCCACCACGCGCCGGACAGAATTTCCGTGTCGTTTTCCCGAGTCTCCTCCGCGAATTTCAGACCATTCCGAGTAGTATTGGACCTCCGAATCTTAAATTTCGTTAAGTTTACGAGAACGACCAAACCACGTTTCTCGCATATTCTTTCATCTATTCTAGTTTAGATTATGTTCATTATAGTGAATTCTTTTATTTCTATAGGTGATCATGATTTTGTAAGCGGGGACGGTCCTGCTGCCTAGTTCCTTTCTCAGTAGTCAGCTCACCAGGTGCGTGGATAAACCTGTAACATTGATGTTTTCAAAAGTATATAATATGTATGTTTTCTTAAATGAATTTTAAGGTAATGCATTAAATGAGTTTGTTTTCAGGAAGTTTATATTTTTGCTATAAGGTATGGATCGAATATTGATTATGTTGAAATCATGTGTTTGTGATATATGAGAGACTGCATGATTTGAGATATATGAGCATGGATTTTGGAAATGATTTTTATGTTAGGATGCACCCCGTGTACTTATATGTGCCAGATTATTGCCATGAGATAAGGTCTCATGTTGCCAGTTATTGCCGTGAGATAAGGTCTCACGTTGCCAGTTTGCTCCGGATGCCAGTTTTGCCGTGGGGAAGCCCCATGTTGCCAGCTTTGCCGTATTTGTCATGAGGTTGTGCATATAGATGAATAAACAGATTTATCATTACAGAGTATTTTTGAGCAGAAATGAGATTTATGATTTGAGTTTTATGAGAAATGAGTTTTATGAGAAATGAGATTTATGATTTGAGTTTTATGAGAAATGAGATTTATGATTTCAAGTAAATGTTTGAGATATTGATTTACAGTTTATGTGATTTATATATATATGAAAGACTTGTTCGATCCACCTTGTTACTTGATTATCCACGGCACTGAGCTGTGATCCATTGCACTAAGCGTGAGCTTACCCCCCACTCCTTAACATTTCAGGTTTAGCAGATTAGTAGATCGTTCTTACATCTGCTGTTTCGTCATCATTCCTGCCAGTAGAGAAAGGTTGTGCCAACAGTAGAGTGTCTTTATTATGTTTTGAGACTGTATTTCTAGATATGTATTTCTTGGAAGAATTTGTTATGTGATTATAGGCATTGAGCCTTTAATTGATTCTGAGGTTTTTGTTTTTCCTTTATGGATATTATGTTGAGTTGGATCATGGAGATCCTAGTTTTATGATGAGAATTTATTTTTTTTAGTTTAGATTTTTCCTTGTATTTGGAGGATTAGTCCATATTACAGGGGAAACTCTGCCAGTTTCTAGTCTCTGTCTCACCCCTACTCTACCTAAGGGGACGGGTGTGACAATTTAAGACAAGAGGAACCTCCGAACAGATTGGGGGATGATACCCCCACCTTTGATGATGATATGGCAGAGTATGCAGCGGGCAGAGTATCTGGGTCTCAGGCAGAGTTACAGAAACTTCGGGATCAGGTTGAGTCGGTTACCCGCAAGATGAGGGGTAAGAATGAGGATTTGCTGGATTATGACACACTGACTTTCGAGGAACAGTTGCCGACACAGTTCAAGATGTCTGATATGGCTAAGTTTAATGGGAATGGGGATCCAAGGGTGCATCTCCGACAATTTGTATCAGTCATGAGTTCAGTTGGCCTATCTCAGCGCCAAGTGCAGAAGATGTTTGGAATGTCGCTCGAGGGAGCGCCCGTGGTGTGGTACCACAGTTTGGAAAAGAAGGTGAAGGAAGATTGGAGGGAGTTGACTGATGCTTTCCTGAAGCAGTATGTCACTGACCTAGAGATCAATCTGTCACTCCGTGATCTGGAGAATGTTAAGCAGAAAGCGAAGAGAGTTTTAAGGAGTATGTGGACCGGTGGAGGGGTCAGTTATTGAAAATGCAGACTAGGCCCTCAGAGAAGGATCAGATTAGGATGATTATCAAGGGCACCAAGCCCTCCATTTACAGCAAGTTGAGGAGGATGACCTCCATGATTGCAGACTTTTGACAGTTGAGGGAAACTGTCATGGATATTGAGGAAGAAGAGGCCGAGAATAGAAAATTCTATGGTCTGAACAGGAGGCCCATTGGGGGAACATCGGGAGCAAAACCTATTTCTGCTAAGATTGCCGCTATCCGGAATCAGCAATTTTCCAACTTGGGAAGGCCCCTGTCCAAGGTGCTAGAGAAATTGAAGAGGCAAGGGCTCTTAAAACCCTTAGAAGCTAAACCATTACCCAATCCCCTACCATCACATTATAACCTAAGCCTTTACTGTCACTTCCACCAACAAAAGGGCCATGACACCGACAACTGCGCCCGACTCCGCCATGAAATCCAAGACCTGATAGACTCCAAGAAAATACCTAACCCAGAAACAGAACAACCTGACACACACAGAAACCCCTTACCCAACTACCGTGTCGTACCACCACCAGCCTATATGATCAATTCTGGCCTCCCAGAAGACCTTGTCCTGAAATCCTTTCACCCTCAAGCCTTTTGCCTGGGAATCTGGGATAGTACTAGTGAAAATGAGTTTGAGCAGGGGGAAAAAACTTTTGGCTTGATTTCTCTAGCAGTGATGAGGAATAAGTAAGGGGAATGACACGTAGCGGTCCTTTTTACAATGATATGGCGGAAAAGGGTAAGGAAGTTTTGACAGATGGTAGAGAAGTGGTTGAGACTGCAGAAAATACTGAGGGAGATATAGTGCTGGGGCAATTGAGGAAGACTAGAGAACAAGTGAGTATCTGGGAACTGTTATGTGCGTCTCGGGAGCATAGGCAGGCCATGGTTGAGGCCTTGAGCAAGATTGTGGTACCGGAAGATGCCAACCCCGCAATGTTTGTTGGGTCGGTTCAGAAAGGAGCTTTGCAGATATCCTTTTCTGAGGATAAACTCCCGGCGGAGGGGAGAAATCATACAGACCTCTATTTATCAGGGCCGAGGTGAGGGGCAAGAAAACTTCATGTGTGATGGTGGATGACGGTTCGTCCATCAATGTGTGCCCGCTGAAAATTTGGCAAGATTGGGTATGAAAGCAACAGACTTGGATCCCTCCAGTATGACTATTAAGCTTATGATGACAGTAAAAGGGGAGTTGAGGGTACCTTTGTGGCTAGGGTCAAGGTAGAACCGATTGAAGATGAGTTGAGTTCACAGTACTGGACATCCCGGCTACTTTCGCCTTATTGTTGGGAAGGCCTTGGTTTCACAAACTTGGGGGCGTGCCTTCCACTTTACATCAGATGATCAAGTTCCCGTTTGAGGGAGAAGTTGTTACTATCCGGGCTGAGGTAGATAATGATATGGCTGCCTTGGAGATACAACCTTTCACGAGGTTTCAGGTGTCAGCTACTTTCGAGGAATGAGTGGATCCTAAGGTGGCTAGAATTATGGAGAAAATGAAGTTTGAGCCGGGTAAAGGTTCAAAATTGCCAGATTTCAGAGGACAGACTACTCGGAAGAGTTTGGGGTATAAATCTGACGAAGAAAAGCCGAAGGTCAAGAAAAAGGGCCTGAAACTGATGGAATATGCTTCGTGAAAGCTTCAGGATATCAAGGGGAGTCTGAACTTGTGGAAGTTAAATGGATTGTGGTGCCTGGATTTGAGATCTTCCAGGATTTGTTGGGTGAGAACCATTGACTGGAGAAGCTGTGGAAGCAGAGATTTGGGAAGAGAGGATTGATGAAGTTAGAGAACCTGACTCTGGGAGAAGGCGAAAAGCCTGAGGAAGATCTTATTGCAGAGGAAGATCTTATTGCAGAGGAAGAAGTGTCTATAGATGATGAAGTCATTTACCTTCCTGATTTGTTTGAATGTACTTCCGCATTATCCAATAATAAAGACATTTCTTTTGCTTACTTGCCTGAGTCATTTCCATTTACTCTGCACGAATCAAGCATATTTGACATCAGTTCAGCCAGAACTATTGCATTTAACTTGGGTACACTTGAGAACCCCAAGGAAATTCTGATTGCAAGTGAAGTAACCTCCGAAGAGAGGGAGAAACTAGAAGAAGTGTTGGTCAGATATGCCAAAGTATTTGCTTGGTCCTATGAGGACATGCCTGGGGTAGACAGAAATATTGCCCAGCACACCATACCAACTTATCCGAATATGAGGCCAGTAAAACAGAAACTCCGACGGATGAGACCAGAATGGGCTGAGAAAGTCAGAGAGGAAGTTAAGAAACGGATAGATGTGGGGTTCCTGGAGTGGTAAAGTATCCTGAATGGTTGGCTAACATAGTACCGGTACCGAAGAAAGATGGAAGGTCAGAATGTGTGTAGACTACAGAGATCTCAATAAAGCTTGTCCGAAAGATGATTTCCCTTTGCCGCATATAGATGTTCTGGTTGATAGCGCGGCTTTATCCGCTATGTATTCATTTGCAGATGGGTTTTCAGGTTACAATCAGGTTCTCATGGCTGAGAAAGATAAACACAAAACTGCATTTGTTACCGAGTGGGGTACTTATTGTTACAAGGTGATGTCGTTTGGCTTAAGAATGCGGGAGCTACTTATCAGCGGATGGCCACTACACTTTTCCACGACTTGATGCACAAAGAGATTGAGGTGTATGTGGATGACATGATGATGAAATCAGAAACAAGGGTTGGGCATATTGAAGTACTGGAAAGGTTTCTTCAGAGAGTTGACAGATACAACCTGCGACTGAACCCCAAGAAATGTGTGTTTGGGGTGACATCAGGGAAATTGCTTGGTCATACAGTGGGAATGGGCGGAATAGAGGTAGACTCCGAAAAGATCAAGGCAATCACAGAAATTCCTGCACCGAAGACAGAAAAAGAAGTCAGAGCATTCTTGGGGAAGATTCAGTACATCAGTCGGTTCATTGCCAAGTTGACATCGGTATGTGAGCCTATCTTCAAACTATTGAGAAAAGATCAGCCAGTGAGATGGAATGAACAGTGTCAGACCGCATTCGACAAAATCAGAGAGTACTTGGTAAAGCCACCTGTATTGAAACCTCCGAGACCGGGCAGACCTTTGATATTGTATTTGGCTATAGAATCAGAAGCACTGGGGGCTATGATGGTACATGCAGATGAGACAGGGGTAGAACATGCAGTTTACTATCTGAGTAAGAAGATGCTCCCGTATGAGGCTCGATATCAGGAGGTTGAGAAGATCTTTCTTGCAGTGGTATGGGTTTCCAGAAAATTACGGCATTATTTCCAGTCTTACAAAATCTAGGTGGTGGCAAAGAAGAATCCCCTGAAATATCTTCATTCGGTGCCTTCACTAGTGGGAAAATTGGGCAGATGGTTGGTATTGTTGACAGAGTTTGACATTGAGTATCTCACCTCCAAAGTGATCAAAGGGCGAGCAGTAGCAGAGTTTCTGGCATTGCAACCTGTTGAGGGGGATCAGTATAAGTTTGAGTTTCCAGATGAAGAAATCCAAGCAATAAAAGTTCAGAGATGGAAGATGTATTTTGACGGAGCGGTGAATTACAAGGGAGTCGGAATTGGGATCGTGATAGTGACCCCCGAAGGAGAGACTTTGCCTTTGGCCAAGAGGTTGACATTCAGAGTGACCAATAACATGGCCGAGTATGAAACATGTGCTTTTGGTTTGACAGCATTGATAGCCTTGAAGGCCGGGAGTGTGGAAATCTACGGAGATTCTATGTTGGTAGTCCAGCAGATGCGGGGAGAATGAGAATTGGAAGAAGAACGGTTGAAGCCTTACCTTTTCACCTCAGAAAATTGGCACAGGTTATCCCCGAGTGTAAGTTTCAGCACTTACCGAGAGAAGAGAATCAGATGACAGATGCATTGGCTACACTGGCAGTGACTTGGGAAAATCCGGAAAAGTTAGTAATGAGACCGTTGATACTGACAACAGCAAATAAACTTGTTTATGAGATAGAAAGAATTCTGGAAGTTGAGGTTGACGACGGTAAACTTTGGTATTATGACATTCAGAGGTACCTGGAACATGGTGAACTCCCGGAAGGGGCAGACAGAAAAGACAGAATAGCCATTCAGAAGCTAGCTTCCCAGTATGTGATTTTGAAAGGGGAACTGTACAAGAGGCAGGCAAACGGTATTCAGTTGAAGTGTTTGAGAAAAGAATAAGCTCAGCATGTAATGGAAGAAATACACGCCGGGGTATGTGGTCCGCACATGAACGGGTTGAATCTGTCCCGCAAGATAGTGAGACAAGGTTTTATTGGTCAACCATGGAAACAGACTGCGCGAAGATGGTAAAGCACTGTCATGACTGTCAAGCACATGGTAATTTGAATCACTTACCGCACACAGAATTGCACGGGTTGTCAGAGCCGTGGCCTTTCTCAGCATGAGGGATTGATATGATTGGGGAAATTCGACCGAATGCATCAAATGGGAATCGCTTCATAGTAGTGGCACTAGATTACTTCTCGAAGTGGGTGGAAGCCGAATCATTCTGTAATGTTACAGCAAAGCAGATGGCAAAGTTTATAGCTCGGAACCTCATTTGTCGGTATGGTATACCACATCATGTAGTGACAGACAACGAAGTTCAGTTTCAAGGAGAAACGAAGGCAATGTTACAGAGGTATGGGATAGGCCACCACAAGTCGTCACCGTATAGGCCGCAAGCAAATGGGGCAGTTGAGGCAGCCAACAAGACTGTAAAGACAATTTTAGCCAAGATGACGGAAAATTGTAGAGATTGGGCCGAGAAATTACCGTATGCTTTGTGGCGATACAGAACATCAGTAATAACAGCAACAGGGGCCATACCTTACTCGTTGGTCTATGGAATGGAAGCAGTATTGCCAGTAGAAGTGGAAATACAGTCTACGAGGGTATTAGCAGAGGCAGAATTACCGGAACGGGAATGGACCGCACAGAGGTTTGATCAGTTAGCACTACTGGATGAGAAGAGAACGAAGTATTTGTATCACATGCAGTTGTATCAGAAGAGGCTAGCTCGGGCATTCAACAAGAAAGTGCGTCCTACCAATATCAGAAAGGGTGATTTGGTACTTAAGCAGTCGAGGTCGTCGACAACAGATCCGAGAGGAAAATTCAGACCTAACTGGGAATGACCTTACATAGTGCAGAAGGTAATGGGAAATGGAGCAGCGAAGCTATCAGACTTGGAAGGAAACGAGTTCATCGAGCCGATCAACGTAGACAGATTGAAGCAATACTTTGCCTGATGGGGAGAAGACCGAGCAGTTACCACGGGAATTAGCAGAAGACCTAACCCAACGGAATAAGAAAATCATTCATGCATACACGTAACATTGCATTCTCTTCGTGTTTGTTTCTATTTTGTGTTCGCAGGTTCGAAGAAAGAAGAAAGCGGCAGAAACGAGCCAAGTAGCGTCAACGCAATTTCAGTTTTTGGGATGAGTCCCAAGGGGCGAGACCCATATCAGCTTGGGGGCGAGGCCCATATCATGTCATCTCCGGGTATGGAGACACATCATCAGTTCGAGGGCGAGGTCCCTATAGTCAGCGGTGTTGGGTCGAGGTGCCCAGGGTCGAGGTGCCCACTACATCATCAGTTCGAGGGCGAGGTCCTTATGGTCAGCGGTGTTGGGTCGAGGTGCCCAGGGTCGAGGTGCCCCCGTTGTCGGTTGTAGTTCCGGGTCGAGGTGCCCAGGGTCGAGGTACCCACAACATCATCAGTTCGAGGGCGAGGTCCCTATGGTCAGCGGTGTTAGGTCGAGGTGCCCAGGGTCGAGGTGCCCCCGTTGTCAGTTGTAGTTTCGGGTCGAGGTGCCCAGGGTCGAGGTACCCACTACATCATTAATTCGAGGGCGAGGTCCCTATTGTCAGCGGTATTGGGTCGAGGTGCCCAGGGTCGAGGTGCCCCCGTTGTCGATTGCAGTTATTGAGATGCGTCCCACGATCGAGGTCCGCTGCAGCACCAACTCAGCTCGAGGCAACAGCCGAGCCAGGTAAGTAAAAATGCATTGCATAAATTTGATAGGATTGTTCAAAGTCACACACTGCACAAGTCCCATCAAAGTGGGGGCGACTGTAGGCATTACATTTTCGCATGTGAAACCCGATGATGAGTCTCAGTTGGAGGCACTACCTTTTTAGCTAAGGATATTGCGGGAAACGGAGGTCCCCTAATTGGAGGGGTTAAAATCCTTCACCACGATGCTTTGCCGCACAGATTGATGTGTGTTCGGTTGGATGCAAGATATGTTCAATCGGGCATACTAAGTTTGATATGATTGTCTTTATTTTGTATGCACGATGCAATCGAGTGCATGGGCTTAGTAAGTGCGATGAGAGGTCCCCTAATTGGAGGGGTTAAAATCCTTTACCACGATGCTTTGCCGCGCCGGTTGATGTGTGTTCGGTTGAATACAAGATACGTTCAATCGGGCATACTACGTTTAATATTATTGCTTTCAATTATTTGTATGCATGATTCAATCGAGCGCATGGGCTTAGTAAGTGCGATGTGAGATCCCCTATGGGGAGGGGTTAAATCCCTTTACCACGATGTTTTGCCGCGCCGGTTGATGTGTGTTTGGTTGAATGCAGATACGTTTGATCGGACATACTGAGCTTGACATTGTCATCTTTATTCTTTGTGTTGCATGTATCAGGTCTGGTTCCGTTCGAACGCGTTCTCGAACGCTATACGAACGCGAACCTTCTGTTTACCATTCGAACGCGTTATCAAACGCTACGTGAACGCACACGCACCTTCTTTGTGTTGCATGCATCAGGTCTGGTTCCGTTCGAACGCGTTCTCGGACGCTACACGAACGCGAACCTTCTATTTACCGTTCAAACGCGTTCTCGAACGCTACGCGAACGCACACGCACTTTCTTAGCCCCATAATGCATCAGGTCTGGTTTCGTTCGAACGCGTTCTCGAACGCTATACGAACGCGAACCTTCTGTTTACCGTTCGAACGCGTTATCAAACGCTACGCGAACCCGCACCCACTGAACTGAGACACTTTCACCATATGCCACGTATAATTGTTTCTTAGGTGATTTTTCTTATGAAACCCCATATAGTCATTCTTATCATTGTGCACATCATAATGAAAAACATGTTTATTTCATTGGTTGCATCATTTACCTTAGTCTTGGTTTAACGTATTACCATTCATATACTTATGTCATGATGATTTTTTAGTATTATTTCTTGTGGTATATCGGATGGAAACCCAGACATAAAATTCCGTAGCCGATTCCGAATGGACGGTAGTGTGGTCTGTACTTGGGATACAATTTCACGTACCACTGGGAAAGGTGCTCACATGTATGCTTGCGTGGTTAGTATGTATGCTTGTGTTTTCGTGAACATGATATGCCAATGAAGTTGTATGTTCGTTACTACTTTGATGTATTTTTAAGCATGCAATCTTAGATGTGAAGTGTATGTAAATTTATGTGTAAGTTTTATTTTATACATGTGAATTTAGAAGCATGATACTCTTGAAAATAAGTGTTACTTAAGCTTGATTAAATTATTACATAAATTATTTCATTACAAGTGACATAAGTAAGGGACCATTCCGAACCCAATGGTTTGAGGTCTTCCATTGCGAGGGGTGAGTGCGGCCTTAAATCTCATTTTCCCGGTTCACACCGGGTGGCGACTCCATTATTCTCCGGTTTAGTCCCCGTGGCTATTCCGTACTCTCAACCGGGCCGCGAGCCCGGGACAACGTGCGTCGCCCAGATTTCTGTGTTCCCACAATAAGTTATCTTATTCTTATGGGGTAAGGAGATAAGTTATCATATTCTTATGAGGTAAGGAGATAAGTTATCATATTCTTATGGGATAAATGAGATAAATGAGATAAGTTATCATATTCTTATGGGATAAGGAGATAAGTTATCTTATCCTTATAAGAAAATGAATCTGATTTCTTCACTATTATAAATAGAAGGGGAAAATGTAAGTAAGGGAGATCAGAATCATTACCATCAGACTTGTAACAAAAACAGAGCAGAGAAGCATATTTCAGTAATAAAACATCGTCCGTTCTGTGCCCGTGGATGTAGGTTGGATCCGATCCGCCGAACCACGTTAAATCTCTTTGTCGATTGGCGTATTTATCTGTCTTTTGCTAAGTTTGCTTTTGGTTCCCCCATAACCAAACAAATTCACTATTGAGGGAGGATTGTCTCGGGAGTAAATATTCCAATATTGTCCTGAGACCAAAATCAGTCGTCAACAAAAATAAAATAAAAGAAGAAATAAAATGGAAAACAATGATAAAGAAGATGGAAAATTACGTGTGAGTAAATATTCCAATATTGTCCTGAGACCAAAATCAGCTGTCAACAGTTGGCGTCGTCTGTAGGGATTCAACTAAAAGCAGCTCGCGTGGTAAGACGATGGCAGAAGGTGGAAATCGCCAGTCGTCGGGGAGTTCAACAGCAGAATGGATGGAGAAAATAAAGGACAATATGAGGAAATATATGGAGGAAAATCAAAACATGTTGAAGTCCATGATGAACAGACTGGAGAGGATGGAAGAAACGAATAATGAGAAGCTTGAAGCCAGAGCCAGTCGGAGGAGAGGCGAAATAGCGGAAGGAAAAAAAGTCGTAGATGTGAGTAATGACGATGAACCGATGAGGATGGTCCCTACGGGATGAGGTCCGTAGTGGTAGAAAAAGATTTACAAACGGAGGATACGTGGGAAGAAGAAGAGGGGCGACAGTCGCCAGATTCTTCCTATGATAGCCCTGCGACACCAGAAGGGGAAATAGGAAGAATGGTGAGACTGGACGGGAAATCTCAATTCATGAGGAACGCCGCACCCGGGGTGGCAGACGCGAAGAAGGCCGCAGGAGGCGGCACTGTGACACAAATGGCAATATAAAATCTTGGTTAAGAAAAGAAATGGCCAAGTGGGAAGTGAACATCAAAACTGACACGGGAGATGCTCGGGACGGCGAGGTTGAATCTCCCTTCACATAAGAAATAAGGTCGGTAAAATTCCCAAGACGATTCAACATGCCGTCCATGACGCCCTACAAAGGTCACACTTATCCAAATTCCCATATTGAAAGTTTCGTCCTATTGATGAAGGTCCAATGGGTAGTAGGGGATGCCATTTGCAAAGTATTCCCCCTAATCTTGGGTGGGTCTGTCATTCTGTGGTTCAGAAATCTTGCACCGGGAAGCATCAGTAGCTTCGCTCAACTCGGAAGGTCATTTGTTCGACATTTCAAAGGGGTCTGCGTCCAAAATAAAATGGTGGGAGAATTGAGACTGATGAAGTAGGGGGATGATGAGCCCTTGAGAAATTTTATTGAAAGGTAACATAATTTGGTGCTCGAGGTCGGAGCGTACGAGTCATCGGAAGCGCTAGAAAGTCTCAAGGGAGGTCTGAAGGTTGGGAAGTTGTGGACTCACCTGAGGATTCAAGACGTATCGGATTATGCCATTGCCCTGGAGTTGACCAGGAAGATTATCTTAATAGAGGAGGAGAAAAAGATTGCCCGGGGAGTAGACACCCGAAAGGCTAAGATACTCAGGTCAGACAATCAGTGGGATTCGATCAGAAATTTGAGGAGACCAGTCCCGGAGCAGAAGAAACTCAGACCGACACCTCCGAGTAGTCATGTTCAATAGATAAAGTCATCTGTCCAAGTCAACCGTGTCACGGGGAGGACAATATACACCCTCCTGAACAAACCTATGGTCCAGATAGTTCGGGAAATCCAGGATAAAAGTCTGTTAGCTGAGCCTAATTTGAGGAGGTTCCCGATTGAGGGGGGAAATAGTAGGGCTTACAGTATCTACCATAACGTAAAGGGACATGCCACGAATGGGTGCAGAGACTGCGGGAGTAGGTGGAAGACTTGGTGAAAAAAGGCTATCTCAGTGTGTACATAGACCATTCGGTTTTTGAGGTCGACCAAAGTTGATAGCGGAAGTCATCCGGTCAGATGTGTGGAATGCTGAGATGCAAAGATGATGTATTAAGAAGAGTCTTGCTTGTATTGAACCTTGTAGAGTTGCAAGAAAGGCAACGGATCCCAAAAATGTGAGTAAGACATCTTCTATCTTAGGCTGACATTTGATTATACTTATTTGTTATGGCCCACACAATGGTTTTGATGTTTCTTTCCGGCTCGGGTCTGCTCTTGTACCTTCGAGACCGATGTTTCTCTCCGGCTCGGGTCTGCTCTTGTACCGTCGAGACCGATGTCTCTTTCCGGCTCGGGTATGCTTTTGTACTGCCGAGATCGATGTTTCTCTCCGGCTCGGGTCTGCTCTTGTACCGTCGAGACCGATGTCTCTTTCCGGCTCGGGTCTGCTCTTGTACCACCGAGATCGATGTGTCTTTCCAGCTCGGGTCTGCTCATGTACCGCCGAGACCGATGTCTCTTTCCGGCTCGGGTCTGATCTTGTACCGCCGAGACCGATATCTCTTTCCGGCTCGGGTCTGCTCTTGTACCGCCAAGACCGATGTCTCTTTCCGGCTCGGGTCTGCTCTTGTACCGCCGAGATCGATGTTTTTTCAGCTCGGGGTCAGATTATGTCCCACCGAGTCGGCTTCTTTGGACTAGGGATGTAACATTCCCCCAGAGCCAAGTCTCTCTTTTAGCTCGGGGTCGGATTACGTCCCACCGAGTCGGTTTCTTTGGACTATGGATGTAATATTCCCCCAGAGCCAAGTCTTTATTCAGCTCGGGGTCGAGTTACGTCCCACCGAGTCGGCTTCTTTGGACTGGGGATGTAACATTCCCCCAGAGCCAAGTCTTTCTTCAGCTCGGGGTCGGGATACGTCCCACCGAGAGACTTATCATCGGCATGGGATCGGAGCATCTCCCCCATGGTCGGCCCTCTATTGGTCTGAGGAGGTGACATTCCCCCAGAGCCAAATGTTTTTCTCAGCTCGGGGTCGGGTTACGTCCCACCGAGTCGATCGTCATCAGCATAAGGGCAAAGCATTTTCTCCACGGGTAGATATCGGGATCCTCGTTGACTGAGCACATGAAGGTGGCAGGAAGGACCAGATTTGCAGCCAAGACATTTTTCTCTGCGGTTCCTAGAGTGACCACCGACGGATTCATCGGCACACCATCTTTTTTTATAGTTCCCAACATCCACTCGCAAACTCGTTGTTACCAAGAATTAGGGGATGAATGTTGATGGTGTTTTTTAAGCACTATGATATTTAAGTAGTACGACATGGGTAAAAAAGATAACTCCCTTGTTTAATACCGACCCGACCGGCGACCACATGAGTTACGGGCCGAGCGCTTATGATCGGTAACCCGACCACTTAAGATCGGATGACCGGGCATTATCAGATCGACAACAGCATTCTCAGTTCAAAAGACCATCATGACCGACCTCATGAAGACCGGGAATATGACGGGATATGTTCCAAGAGATAAGTTATCTTATTCTTATGGGATAAATAGATAAGTTATCCTATTCTTATGGGGTAATGAGATAAGTTATCCTATTCTTATGAGGTAATGAGATAAATTATCATATTCTTATGGGATAAGAAGATAAGTTATCATATTCTTATGGGATAAGGAGATAAGTTATCCTATCCTTATAAGAAAATGAATATGATTTCATCACTATTATAAATAGAAGGGGAAAATGTAAGTAAGAGAGATCAGAATCATTACCATCAGACTTGTAAACAAAAAACAGAGCAGAGAAACATATTTCAGTAATAAAACATCGTCCGTTATGTGCCGATGGATGTAGGTTGGATCCTATCCGCCGAACCACGTTAAATCTCTTTGTCGATTGGCGTATTTATCTGTTTTTTGCTAAGTTTGCTTTTGGTTCCCCCATAACCGAACAAATTCACTATTGATGGAGGATTGTCTCGGGAGTAAATATTCCAATATTGTCCTGAGACCAAAATCAGCCGTCAACAAAAATAAAATAAAAGAAGAAAGAAAATGGAAACAATGATAAAGAAGATGGAAAATTACGTGGGAGTTCCTTACCTACTTGGGGAGTCAAAGTTTATTTATAAATTCAAATGTTAATTTGTTAATATTTTTATGATATTAAAAAAAAATTAAAATTGATATTCTTAATATATTTATATTTAAATAAGAAATACTTAAAATATAATTAAATTTTTTAAAATTTAGGCCATTCACCGACCATAAATCCTTTCCTCATGCTCATAAGGGTTGTTTAGGGCTAAAAGAGGTGCACAACTGCGGGTCTTGGTGGTGGTTTCGGCTGCTGATTGGGAATGGTTATTGTTTTGTATGAATGTGGCTGTACTTCCCGCAGGGGCTGATTTCGGCGTGACACATGTTGTTATGGGGACTCATTTTTGAGACCGAAATTTTATTAAAATATTTCTTCTAAAAATAATAAAAATATTAATTTATTAATAAGATAATTTTAATTTATCATGTGATAAATATTTATTAATTTTTATGAAAATCTTCTAATAAATCAAAGTTCTGACTTGGAGGAGTCATTGTTGTTTTCATATGCTCAGCAATTTGGGACTACTTGAGGAAATCATTTGAGCGTGGACTGTTGAAGTTGAAGACAGCAAGCAGTGAGCTTGCTGTCATTTCCACTGAAAGCAAGTTTTTACTTGCTTGCCAGAGAAGCTGAAGCTGGAAACGTGTGGCCAGCTTGCTCAAATCGTGTGACACTGTTCACGCGGTTTGGCACTATAAAAATGAGCTCCCAGGACCATTGTAATGCATCCCAAAGTGTGTAAGCTCCAAGTAGAGAGCTTAAGAGTGTGTGAGGTTTTTTGTTAAGTTTCTACTTGTAAACTTGTAGTATTTATTCTTGTAGTAATAAAATTACAATTCGGGTTTTTCCTCAAATACACTCTAAAGTGATCGGTGAATCACAACAAGTGGTATCAGAGCTTTGGTTCTTCATTGGGATCGAAAAACCGAAGAACGGAGTTTGGTTCGAAAAAATTGAGTTCCGAAAAAGTTGTCAAAAATTCCTTTTGAGGGTACCAACAGCTATTTCACGTCGAGACGAGCACGGTGGTATTTTCCGGCGACCGAACCGACGTCCAGATCCTTCTCACGCGCCGCACGCGCCTTCCAGTGAGTGACCCACGCGCCACCACGCGCAGTACGCGCAGTACGCGCTTCACGCGCGAGCTGAAGGAAGAAGACAATCCGCGTGGCCGCCACGTCAGCGCCACGTCATGCCCAGTCAGCACACAGTCAGCGCCTCGTCAGCGCCCAGTCAGCAGACACGTCATCCGCCACGTCAGCGCCACATCATCCGCCACGTCAGCGCCACGTGTCCGCCACGTCAGCAAACCGGTCCCACCCTGCCATGTCAGCACTGTCACGTCATCGCCACGTCAGCAGCCTGGTAAATTTCATTTTGCACCCTGAAGTTTTGAAATTTACAGTTTTGCCCCAAAACTTTTAAGAATTTACAAATCAGCCCATGTGTCGGATTTAGACCAAAGAAGTGTCTATTCCACCATTTTCGACCGTTCCGGACGCAACGGTGACCTCCGATTTATGAAATTCAGACCCGATTTTAGTGTATTCCCATTTTAAACTTTAAAACTTAAAATTGAGATGGAGGATTCTCATTCTGGTGCACTGATTAAACTGGCTGCCACTAATTACTCCCTCTGGAGACCTAGGATGATAGATTTTTTACATTGTAAAGATCTGTTTGATGTCATCGAGTTTTAAAGGGAGTGAAGCCAGAGTCTGTTAAGGAGTATGACTGTAATAAACTCAACAACAGAACCTTGGGTCAGATTAGGCAGTGGATCGGTCACAGTGTCTTCCACCATGTAGCACAGGATTCAGATGCTTACAGGATGTGGATAAAGCTGGAAGACATGTTCCAGGCCAAGACAGCTCGGAATAAAGCCTTGTTAATGAGGCGTTTGGTGAACCTGAAGCTACGGAGTGGAACTTCCGTTGCGGAACACACCAACGAGTTCCAGAGCCTGGTGAACCAGTTGTCTGCAGTAGACATGCAGCTGGGAGATGAAGTACAAGCCCTCTTACTACTCAGTTCCCTTCCTGATAGCTGAGAGACATTGGTGGTTACTCTCAGCAATTCCGCTCCATGAGGTAAAGTTACCATGCCTATGGTAAAAAATGCCCTGTCGAATGAGGAGTTCAGGAGAAAAGATGTTGGCTCAGAACAGACAGAAGCCTTCGTCACAGAGACTCGATGAAGACATCAAGGAAGAGACGGAGAAAGAGGTAGAAGCACAACCAGAGGTAGATCCTCAGATGGAAGGAAGCCTACTTATAAGTGCTAACATTGTGGCATTGTAGGCCACCTAAAGAAGAATTGCCGAAAACTGCAACGAGAGCAGAGAGAAGGCAATCACCAGCCGAAGAATGACGAAGGAGAGACATTGGTCGTTGTCCAAGCAGATGTAGCAATATGCTCCATACAGGAAGAGACATGTCTTCACAACGCAACCCAAGATGTTGAATGGGTGGTAGATACCGCAGCATCCTACCACGTCACTCCTCACAGAGATTACTTCACAACCTACAAAGCGGGAGACTTTGGAGCAGTGAAGATGGGAAATATCAGTTCCTCTGGGATAGTAGGAATGAGTGATATTCAGTTGCGGACAAATGTCGGGTGTACATTGACCTTGAAGGATGTCCTGTATGTTCCAGAACTTCGGCTGAATGTACTCTCGGGGATAGCTCTTGACAAACAGGGCTATGAAAATCACTTCAGAAATGGCACATGGAGAATGACGAAAGGTGTAATGGTTGTCGCCCGAGGACATGCTTGCGGCGCACTATACAGGACTCATGTGAAGATTTGTGCAGACAGCCTCAAAGTAGCTGAAAAAGAGGCTTCTCAAAATCTGTGGAACCAGAGACTCTGACACATGAGTGGGAGATGGTTGTCTACCCTGAACAAGAAGGAGCTTACCAAGGATGCTGCACGAGGTCCTTGCAACCACTACTCGATTGGTAAGCAACGCAGAGTCTCATTTGATTTCTCTTCAGAGAGAAGTTCAGAGTTGCTCAGTCTGGTGCACTCTGATGTTTGTGGTCCCTTGGAGGTTGATTCATTGGGAGGTAACAAATATTTTTTGACTTTTATTGATGATGCTTCTCGGAAAATCTGGGTGTATTTCCTCAAAACGAAGGATCAGGTCCTAGATCAGTTCAAGTTGTTCCACGCCATGGTAGAGCATGAAACAGGGAAGAAGCTGAAGTGTCTTCGCACAGACGATGGAGGCGAGTACAGTTCCAGGGAGTTCGAAGCCTACTGCATGAGACATAGCATTCGACATGAGAGAACTGTTCCACACACTACACAACATAATGGTGTCGCTGCAAGCATGAACCGCACCATTATGGAGAAAGTCAGAGGAATGATCAGTATGACTAAGTTGCCAAAGCCATTCTGGGGAGAAGCTGTTCGTGCTGCATGTTACCTGATAAACAGATCACCATCTGAACCGTTGAACTTGAAGATTCCGGAGAAATTGTGGTCTGGTAAGAATCCCTCCTACACTCACCCTAGAGTATTCGGTTGTTTAGCCGTTGTATATGTATCCAATGAGCTCAGGGAGAAGCTCGATGCAAAGACGACTCCATGTATATTCCTAGGCCATGGAGATGAAGAATTTGGATACAGACTATGGGATCCGAAGGAAAAGATGGTCATCAGAAGCCAGGAAGTAGAGTTTCTTGAAGACCGAACAATTGAAGACATTGAAATGCCCAGAATGTCTTCCAATACCAGTACCAACAGGAATCCAGACCCAGCACCAGCACAATTGGCCACAGATATGGTGCACGAGGAAATTCCAGAAGCAGAACCAGAGGAGGCAAATGAAGATGTTGAGCAGGGGGAGACACAGCCTGTTCCATCGGAGATTACAGAAGAAAGTGTTGAGCAGGGGGAGCCGCAACCCACTCCACTAGAAGCTGCAAGATCATTCACAGAGATGGATGATGATAGACCTCCTGAAACCAGTGGACCTCAGACAAGAAGATCTGAGCGAGGCAGGATTCCATCAACCAGATATCAGGGATCCGAATATATTCTGCTTACTGATGTGGGGGAGCCAGAGTTTCCCAAATGCAAGAAGGCACTGAGGAACAAATGAGTGAAGAAACATGGCAACAGAACTGTGCAGAGACACAACAGAAGATTACTGTGCAGAGACACAACAGAAGATTACTGTCAGAGACGCAGTGGATTGTACTATGCAGAGACATAGCAGAAGCACACTGTACAGAGATGCAGTGAAGAGAGCTGTGCAGAGACACAACTTACATGACAACAAAGGAACGATGATCGGGACAAGCTAGAGTTGTGCAGAGATATAACCGGGATAGCTGTCAGATGATATATAGAACTACGATTGGCTTGATCCCAACTCAGGGTACGTAGGCAGTCATACAGATGCAGCCAGGGGAGGATCCTTTGAAGGATCCGATTTGGATGATTGATGGTCGGCTCAGATTCCTGGGAAATCTTCACCGAGGGGGAGATTTGTTGAAGTTGAAGACAGCAAGCAGTGAGCTTGCTGTCATTTCCACCGAAAGCAAGTTTTTACTTGCTTGCCAGAGAACCTGAAGCTGGAAACGTATGGCCAGCTTGCTCAAACCGCGTGACACTGTTCACGCGGTTTGGCACTATAAAAATGAGCTCCCATGACCATTGTAATGCATCCCAAAGTGTGTAAGCTCCAAGTAGAGAGCTTAAGAGTGTGAGGTTTTTTGTTAAGTTTCTAGTTGTAAACTTGTAGTATTTATTCTTGTAGTAATAAAATTACAATTCGGATTTTTCCTCCTCAATACACTCTAAAGTGATCGGTGAATCACAACATGGACTGCATTAATCAACCTCAAATATGACTCTCAATGGGCTGCATTCACAAAAATGATAATCTAGCTAATAAGCATCACCATAAGAATCATAAATCACAACATCGATTTAAAAATTAAGGGCAACATAATAACATAAACAACTGAATTTCAAAGCTGACAAACAAAAGCATTCAAATGTTCAGAATTCAGAAGCTCAAAGCTGGGGAAAAACACATATAAACTGAAACCGCAACCGCAACTGAAACTGAAAGTTCATTTTTTGAATATAGGTCCATGGCAGGAGAGGATGTTATGCCCCTTTCGCCCACAGCGGCTGCAAGCTTTTCCATTTGCCTTGCCTCTCACTACTTCATTAAACCCCTGAAAGTTTAAAATAAAATAAAAAGTGAGAATAGAGAGTTAATGGAATGAGAATATTAAAAGAGAAGTGAGTGAATAAATGGTACGACAATGATTCTATCATCAGGAGGACACTCCAGTATAGTGTGTCCAGTGTTCCAGCATCTACTGCAATGTACTTCCTCTAGCTGGTTACCATCCATCTATAAATTTAGAAAGGTAAAAGAAAAGGAAAATGACAAACATTAAGTGAATAGAAATGGAGTATAAAGCTTGAAAAAAGAAAGCTCTTGAAAAGAGTTCCATTGAAATTGTATGTTCCTGCAGTAAAACTTTGAAAACATTTACAAACAAAGTGGTTGCAAAAAATCAAGAAGATTGCATGTGCTGTACAATATGCCAGATTCTGCAGTAGTTTCTCCAAAGTTCAGAGCAACCCATATGTTTCTTCAACTTTTAATTTTCAACTTTTAAAACTGACCATTTGAGGAAGCTTCGCTCGCCTTGCATATGCAACATAACGGTTGAGATCTTCTCTTGTGTTAAATGTTTGCTGTGTCTCAGTATTCTTGAAATACTACAGCAGTCACATTAAAAGGAGTTATCTTCTACTCAGTTAAAATATAAATAAATGTTCCGACTTTCCAAAATTTTCCAAGTTCATGTACTATTACAAGTTACAACTAGTAAAGTGAATATGAGACATTGGACAATGGCTTATCAATTCACATCAAACACTAAACAATCCAAGAAAGGTGTATACGCAATCAGAAGAGTTAGATACGACAAAGTAAAGCTTTTAAGTTATCGAACAATTAATTGTACTGTTACATTTATTCATCGCCATATGCACTCAGAATGATACTCATGCATAGAACCTTAAGCCGTGGCCAATGCACGTAATTGGTATAAAGCTGCACAGGCTTATTTAATGACCATACTAGAGTGAAAAACTTCGACAAGATTATGAAAGCTCTACTCTAACTTCAGAGGGTCACCCAATCCTATATATAATGCTTTTTGTTTGGGGAAAGGCGTGTTGTAGAGATGTCACATTAATTTGCAGGCTAAAATCTTGATAGCTGGTCATAGTAATACTCGATAATGGTTCTCGGAAAGAAGCAATCTTAACTAGGTAAGCAAATTACATTCAAAAGCTGAATGATTTATTTTCCTAATAAGTTTAAGCTGTCAGATTCAATTTAATGTTCAGATAACAGTATAACTCAACACAGTGAATCCTGAACCTTAATCCTGAAGCCAACATCTCCGCTGGTAAACAATTAAGGAAAGGAATATGCTAGGATATTACCAACAAGTATCCCCAGTATACACTAACTGAATTCGTGAGACTTTACTAGGTTAGTACATCAATGCATACTGTTACCTCAACAATGGACTCAATATAGGTTCTCTTTAATAAATCATCCCTGCAGCCACCAAAATTTTCATATTCCCAACCATCAGCATGCATTTAACATTAATCTACCTCAATAATAGCCATTCTAGGAAAATTAGACATGATCATGGCATTTAAGAGACGGCAAAATTTTTTGTCGTCTATCGCCAAACTTCAACTATCTTAAATCGGAAAATCTCATAAGAAGAATATCTTTAAATAAACACAACCACGGCATTCAACAGATGACAAAAATTGTTTGTCGTCTATCGCCAAATTCAAATTTCTAAAATTGGAAAATCTCATAATGAGCTCATGATTAAGCAACTGAATCTTAACTATTTTCAGAGTAGCTTTTAACTTACATCAACATCGATCTAAATAATGACTTTCAAGATATAGATCTACTTATCAAAGAATATCCTGTCTCATGTCCACCAACATTTACAGAAGCAACTAATTTAATTAGCTAGTCCACCTAATATGGATTATGGCCTTGAGAATATACACTTCAGCTGTTAATATATGTTCCCTCATTCAAAGATACATCCTTTACCTGATATGGAATCAGTAACATGCAGAAACAAAACAGTGTTCTAACAAAAGTGAGCTAGAAGATGTACACAAACCTTGACACAGAGATCTCAAACTACTCTATCAGCAGCAAGTAAGATTTACAAATGAAGTGGCTTGTATAACACTCAACTGATTTGGAAGCTAAGAGGAGAAACATCAGATTTGAAAAAAAGTCGACACAAAAACTGATTGAAGCAATATATAAATGACATAAAGTTGAGAGGTTAATTAGTTGAATTACCTCCACTATGTCACCCTTTTTGGTGACTTTGTTGACAACAATCCATCCATCAGGCAAAGCATCAGAGTTCTGTTGATCAGCCATTGTTAGCAGAAAATGAAACTGACTCCGCAAGACCTTTAGCTGTATGTGAGTGAACTTGTGATAAGAACAAGGGTTTAAAAGGAGAGTGAAGTGAAGGAGAAATGATTCCTGGGGAACCAGGTGTTGACATTTTCTGTGAGTTTGCAAAACGTGGAAGTTCACAGCAAAACAATGATGCAGAAATTGATTCTTTCAAAGTTACAGTTACATTTTGAGTTGTTTATTGCCATATGAGGATAGCAGCAGTTTTGGTTTTGTGGGGGGTTCTGGTTTGGATTTTACTTTGGTATGCAGGTGGTTTCTAGGAGAAAAATGAAAGTTGAAAAACCAGCCGTTACATTACAGGATTTGGAAACTTCGGCTGTGTCTTAAAACGATGTTGTTTTACCTACAAAAGTTCTTACAGAACTACCATGTTTACTGGGAGCTGAAACAAATAGTTCATGACATTGTACATAATATACGGCAACCCCTTGACATGACAGCAGTTAGAAAGTGGCTTGTAAATAGATCGGCACTTTGCCGAACAACATAAAATTATGTCTTTTTTTTTTTCTCTTTATGCAATTATAATTCATCCATACGTTGCGATTAGTTCACTGAATGATACTTGACGAGATTATATTCCTGTTCTACTTAAAAGAGCCCAGTGAGTGTTATTGCATAAATAAATGAGATTCAAATTTTGTCACAATAATTCTACAAATAGTCTCTACAAATTGATTACTTATCATTTATATGATATTATTAGTTAATAAATGTGTGTTAATAAAGTTATTAGATATTTCAACAAAGAAATTAATAAACTTCAACAGTACATAATCCCCCATTGTTGCTTTTATTCTACAAGATTACCTGTTTCAGAGAACAATAAAACCTGGAATGTCTGCAGTTAATTGTTTTTAATAGATAGATTGCCAGTTGCCGGGACTGTCAAGCTGATGGTGAATGCAGCTTGTTGCCAATGGCAGCAGCCATCAAATTTGGTTAAGCTGTTCACTTGACAAATCGACAGAGAGACAGTGAGAAGGCTGAATCTTCTTAGCCATGCCCCCGAGACCTCGAAAGATCATCAGGCATTGATGTTTTAACTTAATTGCTGTGTCCGATTTCACTTCATTTCTTTTTCAGATCGAATGAAAGATAAACAACATATTTCAGAATACTAAATCGACAAATATATGGAACACTGTAAAGAACAAATACAAATACAATTGTGAATGTCTATACAGAGCTTACAATCCAGTTTGGTTTGCATTCAGCGTACACAGTCCCTTCCCTTTCTGCTTTCTGTGTTGGGGCCAAGAGGAAAGCCACCACTCGTATGCACCCCCAGTGAAGCAGAAAGATTGTTTATTTGCAATTTCTAACTTTAATTAAAACTAAAGAACGAAAAAAAGTCATTGAACCCATCCACTTTCTAGGCTTTCGATCAAGTTCACATTTTTCGGTGCAGAAAATTCTACTTAGAACCAATTTTTTTTAGCCTCGCTTGCCGTAGGGTTTACCAACCCAAGTTCTTTGCATAACTCTTCATCCGGTTGCAAGCTCTCAGGAATTGCACCAAATGCTCTTCTTGATGTTTCAAACCCAGATGCTACATAATGAACATATGCCGAAGCATCATCCATGTTTCTCTTCAAATTTAATGATGTGGATGCAAAGTGCTTTGAAGGACTTTTTGATGGTTTCTTGACAACAGCCTGGTCCAGCTCAGCAACTCTCAAAAACCGTTCTGTTGCAGACTCCCAAGACAGTTGATGCCTCTGTGCATCAGTTGGTTGAGCAGGCTCTTCAGCTAGTGCTTTGAGTGTGGCTTCAACGAACCCATTGTTGTCATCGTACGTTCGGCAATTTGGGAATTGTTTGAAGAAGTCATTAGAGGTGTGATTGGCACATACAACAATTTTTCCCATGGCCAATGCTTCGGCTGTGGTCGTGCAAACAACATCAGTTGTGCTTGGATTCAGGAACAGTTTATAACTGAAAGAAGGGAAAAAAGAAAAAGAACAATCTTATAACTGTTGCATTTGATGATTTATCAGAGTTATAACTGTGGAAATGCTGTCATGGTTGGACATATATGGTAAGCAGCTTACTCGTGGAAAATGGGATCAGCATGATCACGACCAGGATAAACTCTAACTACTAGTTTTAATTTTTTAGCAGCTTCTTGAATTTGATCAGAATCCTCCCCACTGCCATATAAATCCACCTCAAGCCCTTCTAGCTCCTGTTCGTGATCATCAAGAAGTTCAAGCAGCTCTTTGTAGCCTTTACTCCACACCATCTTCCCGATGTAGTAGGCGCCCTTCGTGAATGCCTGGTTCCCACTTTGTTGTTGGTCCTTCTTTTTCTGACCAATCTCAAGGAATTTAGGATTGACTCCATGAACATTGCAGATGATGGAATTAGTATATTCCTGTGTCGCAGCAGATAACCTAATTACCTGCAATCACATAATACTATCTGGTAAGAAGCAATTTTTCAACGACCAAACAAATGAGAAAAAGCAAATTCCACATGGAAATTATGTGACTAAAATTTTCAAGAATCAACAAGACTGACCTGATAAGGAAATTAATTACACATAAAGGTTCAAATGCATTGATAATGAGTGTCAGTCCTTGAAATAAATGTCAAATTCAAGCGGTAACAACTTGCATAATTAGTTTGGGCTGATTATAGTATTCAAAAGCTGAAAATTGCTTAGTTGGACTAATAGCAAAAAAAAAAAAAACATTGAACATCCAAATATGAAAATAATAAATGTCTTATTCAAGTGTGAACAACTTGCCTAATTAATTTGAGCGTATTAGAGCATACTAAGGCAAAAAATTGTTAAGTTGGAGAAGTGAAAGAAAATTATCAACATTGGACCATCCAAAGATGCAAAATTATATGTACAAATTACACAATAAATCAGAAAGCATACCTTGTGGCAATAAATATCAACAAGCCAGCTATTTGCATATTTAAGAATAAATGCTTGCAATCGTCCATTCTTCTCTCTCTTGACATATTCTAGATAATTGGTGTGTACGATTCCTACAACAAAGCGGAATTTAGTTTTCCATCTCTTCCCATGATGAAACCATGTAAGATGCTCAGGCTCCTCAAGGACAGCAATATCCGCTTCTTCATCAGGGATGACATCTGATATGTCTCCTACAGCAAGAATGCTCCTTTTATCAACAGCAAACTGCAACAGAAGTGATGCCATGAACAAACATCAAAATTCATATCACCGACCACTTGTTGTCGTAGCCTTTATTCAGAAACAATAATAAACAATGAGAATAACAAACATCAAGTTCTACCTTTCCAGGATAGAAACGTAATTCGAAAGTGGACGTAAACCCAGTCCTTTCCTCAAGCCACCGTCGAACATATGACTCATGCTCTTTGGGTGAATTAAAAGTGATGTCTCCGGGATATACTAGTTTTTGATGATTCAAAGATAACCAAGGAATCACCAAAGTAACTTTTCTTTCTCCATCTTTTGCAAGATACGCGGCACGGAATAGAGGATTCACAGCTGTCCCAGTCAACCAAGGAAGGCTAGCTGTGGTAAATATAGCAATATGCTGCTTCCTATCCATCAATCAATCATCAGCCCAACCCTAATAATACCTGTGCAAAATTTAGGAATTAAAAAAAATTGATGACTTGAATAAAAAATCAAAGCCAGAACCAAAAGTAACCCACTACATGTATTATTTCAAGCTATAATATAAGCTAATTATAAAATTCACATGATCTTAACAGCAAATGATTCCCCATTTTTCAACCCACAAAAAAAAAATTAATAATAATAATACAAGATCATAATCAGAGAAATAGAGCGCTTAGTTTGATTGTACCTTTCGATTTTTCAAACATAAAAGTTGCGTCAAAGCGACCTGAGAAACTTGAAGGAAATGTGGGGTTTGATTTGTTGAGTTTTTGTTTTGTTTGTTAATTTTAAGCAGACGGGGGAATTTACGTTTGGTCCCAACCGTTTTTTATTCAACTGCCTATACGATGTCGTAACGTATTCAATTTGGGCCCACGCCAGGTCATTGGTCGAGACTCTTCCTGGCAGCCCACGCTTTTCACGAATTGGGCTTTTAGTTAACGGTTCGGATCAATTTACCCGCGACGGTAAATGTTTAGGGTCCCTGCTTGATGCTCATACATCATGGACCGTTAGATCATTAGCTACATGATGATAACCATGGAACTGATTTTACTGGAACGTGGACTGGTAGTTCAGTTACGACTTACGAAGCCCCCCGAAAAGACAAATAAATTAAAATTTAAACCCCTAAATTTCACAGGAAACCCTAGAAATGAATCAATAATTATCAACGTAACTCAATCAATCAATCAAAGCATCTACAAGGATTAACCGGTAAGTATTGAAATTACTAATCTGTGCTTCGTATTCATCTGATTGCGTTTCGAATTCGTAGATTCTGAAATCTCTAATTAATATATCCATTGATTGTGAGCGTAAAGAAATGTTGTTGGGCCACGCCGATGGGTTATCGGAACTTAGATCATCGAAGGATCAGCTGCTTTCTGACTCCGAGCTGGAGGTAGAAGAAGATAATTATGGTGATGGTAACGAAGAAGCAGCCAATTGTTCTGAAGAGATACTGTATGCAGCTTCATTTGAGGAACATGCTAGTAATAACGTAAAGTATGACACTGTTATTTGGTTTTCAATATCACTTCTGTTGGTTTTAGCATGGGGAGTTGGCATTTTTATGTTGCTTTATCTGCCAATTCGGAGATATGTGCTTCGAAAGGACATTTCATCGCGTAAACTATACGTGACACCTAGCGAAATAGTTTACAAGGTATGTGAATACATAAAATTTGATAAGGAAGACAGAAAATTTTGTTGGGGTTAAATTTTTTGTTTACTTTTCTGTTACATTATTTTTTGTAAAGGTTTCGAGGCCATCATTCATTCCTTTTTGGGGCAAGACAATAATTGAGAAGCATGTACCTCTTTCTCTTGTGATTGATGTCATCATTGAACAAGGTATTGATGCCTGTCCTCGTGCATAAGCACATGAAACTGTTAGGCAACAATAATATACACATGTAATAGTTGTATATGATACAATCAAAAGCAGAAAACATAGTTGTATTGTTACCTTTATTCTGTAGTCATATAAGTTAGAAAAGGGAAGTGAATGGCTCATTTATGAAGTTACTGCAACTTGGACTGTCTGTATAATATGCACGGCTGGCTCGAGTAGGAAAAAATAATTGCACTGCTACAGTATGAACTTACAGCGCAAACTGGCTTCTAATATGCTTTTTTGACGTGTTGTCGTTTAGCTTTATAGATTGGTTTGGATCCATTTATTAGCTTCCTATTAGTTGTGATTAAATTTGTGTTGGTTCCAACATTTTTTTGGTAATTAGAAGTACATTGTTTAACATATGCTTCTTTGAGAAGGACTAATTATCTTCTTCATTTTCTGATGTTTATAGGTTGCTTACAGTCGATTTATGGAATTCATACCTTCAGGGTTGAAAGTATAGCATGTGGAAAAGCTGCACCTGTTGATGAACTACAGGTACAAGGGGTTGCTAACCCTGGTCTTCTGAGGAAGGTAAATCACGTCTCTTCTCTTTGTCTAATCTCTTACATTATAAAAACTGATTGCATCATAAACAAGATTTCCCATTTCATTCAGGTCATTATAACAGAAGCTGCAAAGGTCATACAGGATGCTGGTAAAAACTGGAGAGTAAATGCTCTCACTGTTGAAGGGGGAAGTATGTCCCGAATGACATCATTGACAGAGGGACCAGCTGTTTTGAGATCGCCATCCAAAAGTTGGAAGGTAAGGCAGGCTGTTTAAATTCTTAGATTCTGCTCTCGGGAACTTGTTCAAAATCCTATTAAGCACTGGAACATCAAACCCATCTACAGGCTGTTTAAAATTTTAAAATATAATTCTATTCCAGGAATGTCCAACAGAAACCTGGATATAAATGTAGTTATGCTGTTAGATAATTATTATCTTTCCTATGATCTGTAGAGAACAATTTTGATGGCACAGCACCTGCTTCATTTGTTGGAAGCCCAGGTTTTTGAGAAACGTCTCAAGGATTAGAGTCAATCAAAACATAGCATTAGCCTTTTAGGAGTTTGCTTCCATCTCAATTTTAGTTACTAATATTTATCATTATTTCCTGGTTTTTGTGCCTTACTGCCTTTCATGTTGATGAACTTATTAACTGATTTATGTCTTCTTGTTATTGCCCATGTTGTTCAGATGGTGGGTTCACCACACCAAGCTTCTGTGGAGCGGAGAGGCATGGTACCCGAGTTGATCCTAAACAAACTTGATGAAGTTAATAAATCAGTCAAGGTATGTAGTTCTTGTAAAACTGTTCTCATTTCAGCCAACACAAATCCTTTTTTTATTCCGTGTTTAGGCATCTTGTGTCTTATCGTAAAGTCAACATATTCCCCACCATCTTCCATTTTCCCTACTGAAAAATCAAAACAGAAACAGAACTTTGCTTACTTAAAACTACCAATTTGATTGTTAAAATTGAGGACTTCAAATTGCTTTAGCTCTGCATTAACATGTCCATTAATGTGTCCAGCTCTTTCTTTCGTGCTCACTTGCCTTTCTTGTCTTGATATCCAGAAAATCGAGTCATTATTTGAGAAGTCAAAAGATTCCCCAAAGAGGCAGCTGAAATTTTGAGCAAGTCCCAGCACTCGACAGTCAGTTAAAGCCGTATTACAAGTGCCACCATCTGTTTAAACAAATTTTTGGTTCAAAACTTGCTGCTGTACAGAGACAAATTTTAGTCTATTTTGTAGTTAATCAATTTGATTGTAACTTCCCTCTCTTTCCCAATTCTCCTGGATGAGTCTCACTTTCAATTTGGAAATGGAATGAACAAATGATTTATATAAAAGGCTCTCTGTTTTCTTGCAAGAAATACATTATTATTTCCAACTTTTAATAATAATATGACAATCCAATAATATTTCTTGATAAGTGTATTAAAATATTAAAAGTTTATTAAATAAATGATAATTAAATGTACTATATCAGGTTATAAGAATGAACCTACAAAGAATGGAACTGCTCAGAATTATGTAGTCATTCTCATTGATTTTTTTGAAAAAAAATCTCTGAAGTCTGACATGTGAATTGATTCAAAAATCATCACAGCAGTTGACAAATTCAAAGAACATATTAGACATAAATTTTACACCGAAACAATAAATTAGGGTTTATCGAACAAACAAAAATTAGGGTTTTGATCTATACAAAAAAAAGATTTATTAGGGGATTTACAATATGGATTCAATATGCATTAACCAGATTCGTCAAAAACTTTAATTTGACTCACTACGCTCACCAATTGGGGAGATCAGAAATTGGTAAAAGATTATCGGTCACGGTTAATTCAGAAACACGGACCAAAAGATATATCATCACGTCTCCAGAGAAAATTATCGAAAATTGAAAACCCTAAATTCGAACCAAGTTAAAAAAAAATTTGGAACAAAAATTCTTAGATTTCAAGAAATTAAAGATAATAATTTAGAATTGTATAGACGAAATGAAATCATCAGAGACTTAAATACATAATAATCACGATAATAATCGATCATTTTGTTGCAGTTAAATTCCTCATCACATGATATCCTTTCGCCACCGCATCATCGAAGGATATGAACGAAATGCAACTCAAAAAAAAAAACGTTTTTGATTTAGAATCTAAAACGAAGATTTGGTCGAAACCCTAAGAAAAGATTGAATCTAAACCCTAAATGCCTTTAGCTTTTACAGAGGAAAGGGAAAGGCTGCGGAGGTCGAGTGAAAGAGGAATTAGGGTGTCTGTTTGTTATATAGAGAGAAAATTAAAGGCTAAAGAAACCCTAGTTATATATTGTGGCTGCTGCTCGGCTGTATGTACTCCTTTGATTTTCCCACCGTTGATGTTTAAAAATTTTCGCATCAACACCTCGCTTAATTAATCACACTATTTAACGACGGTTAAGTTCAAACGGCTAGGCCGCTTGGGCTCTCAGCCCAATGTAACTCGGAAAGCATATTTCTCATCATATCTAAGTGGGAAGGATGTTTTAAACTTTCTTGGTCAGAGATGATAGATTAAATATGAGAAAGAGTTGGGTATGATATCGCATTCTATTTATTCAATTAATATGGACGGAAATTTTATTTGTATTGAGTCTCGATGAAATCCTGTGTAAGTTCTCGTTCACATAATGAATTTACCTCTATTAGAACAGAGGTACCAATACTCGTATTTGATCAATCCAACTAATAGATATAAAAAATCATTTACTTACATGTCCTAACTAGATCGGGCCACGGTTCCGGTTCGGAACTGAAACCGAACCGGAACCAAACCGGTTGGAACCCGGAACCGAAACTGTGGCCGACCGGTTCGGTTGGGGTTCGACCCCAACTCGAACCGGTTACGATTCCACCGGTTCAACGGTTCCAACAGGAACCCTAACCCCAACGGCTACTAGCTGTTGGGGGGAGGGCAGGGAGCCGTTGGCTCCTTGCCCTCAAAATAAAAAAAAAAAAAAAAAAAAGTCGTTAAGGCATAAAAAAAATTTAAAAATTATAAATTCCTAATATATCCCTAATAACGGTAATAAAACGGTTATATTAAGGGCATTTTTTGTATCAAAAAAATTCTAAAACTCTATAAATATGATTCATTTTTCATTATTTCAACACACCAAATTCTCAACTCTCTCAATTCCTACAATTCTCTTATTCTCAATCTCAATTCAATTAGTCATTATCATTCGCAATTAGTCAATTTTCTTATTTTTCTTACTTATTTCTTAAACGAAAAATGGCAAGCTCATTTGAGAACATCATGTCAAATATGCCAACCCAAGAGAGCGGCTGACAAGAAACTCACTTAGGTTCAAAACCAAGCAAACCCCCAAGCATCTTTCTCAAAACCCCAAGAACTTTGAATACTGATTTTGTATGAACAAAACCCAACCAAGATCAGCCTCTAACCACCGTGAAACTCACGTCCATGATAACCACAAGCATGAAATCAGATTGTATTTTGCTAGCAATGGAGACGTCATTAAGTTGCCAAGCTTAGATAAGTCAATTTGAACTTGAAAAGGGGAATCCCTCCCTCAACAAGGGTTCGACCATAGCCATGGAAAACTCAAGCTTTTCTCTCTTTCAAAATGCTGTATATTACGTTCATCTTGATAAAATTTATAAATGAGAGTTATAGAGTTAGGGTTACAAGAGAGTAAAATGACTAAAATGACCCTAGAGCTAAAAATACCAAAAGCCCTAAGTCAAGCACCTCAACCACGACCATTAAGGTACTTTTGCACCTAAATAAACTTAAAACAAAGATTAGAAGCTAATCTCACTTGAGCTAATTGAGGTGTTTACATGCTATAGTAAATTGACGTGCTTCCGGCTAAGTAAAGATCTAAGCATAATTAAGCCTAATGGTATAGTCAACCATGCTAATTACATCATAAATAAAGTCAACATGTCGAGCACAAGTGACAAAAATGCCCCCATTTGGCTGAATTCAACATAGTCTCAAAATAGGTCAAATCGGGTCAAAATGGTGCTGGTGCTGAAGCTGCTCTGCTATGTTTCAGTCTGAGCTGATCTGGGTCAAATGAAATAGCTTGGGGACCTCTCTGGTTATGCCCATATATGTCTCTAGTGTGGTTGGACTCATGTCATTCCTTCATTGTTGAAAAAGATTTGACCTCGAATCTGAACCTGCATTAAAAATAAAATAAGTCAGAAACATTAAACATTGCAGGAATGCCAAACTCACCAGGAAGATCAAGCTTGTAAGTATTGTCGTTGATCCGCTCCAAGACTTGAAATGAACCATCTCCTCTTGGTTGCAACTTGGATCTTTTCCTCTTGCATATAAAGCCACACTCAATTGCCGGGGTTAAACACAATGCGTTGGAAACCTATTATTCTCACCAACTCTGCCTTTCCCTTATCATTCATACTCCCAATCTTAATAACAATCAAAGATAATAAATCCATAGGAGTTAAGGAATTAGAATCATAATCAATCTCATAAGGCAAGTAAAAAACTAGAAGGATGAATGCATCTATTATATGCAAACTCTGGCCCCGCTATTGCGCCTATGATCTTCTTAGCTCTTTGGCGTGTGATTGGGCCTGTTGGCAATTGCAAAGGCTCTAATGTTCCTTGGGTGATTGCATTCATGTCAAATGTTGTCCATTGGATCATGTCAAATGTTCTCCTTATCTTGAAATGGATTCGTCCTCGAATCTGAACCCAGATCATAGATAGTTATGACAAAATCAATTGGACGATGATATTGAAATATAAAAGAATTATACTTGAGCACTTGTACCTGCGATGAAAAAGCATAACAATGGAGAAAATGTTATGGAAAAACTTCACTACCACATCTACTTTCTTTTCACCAGCTCTCACAGCTTCATCATCACTCATGGCCGCTATCTTAACCATACTTGCAAATACCTCCTCACACACCTGCTCAGCTTCACTATGTTTTTCAACCTCAAAACACACTACCTCACAAGTGTTTACTCTCTCAATGCTCACGGTCTCACAAGCATTTTCACTCACCATGTCACTTATAACACAATTCACAACATTCAAGGCCTCACAGGTGTTTTCATTCGCTATGCACTCAACATCACAAGTGCTTCTCACTTCATTACACACAACTTCAATAGCTTTTGGTTGTTAAGTACACTCTTCATTCACTGCATATTTAGTTACCTTCCAAGTCTTTTTCCATTTCTCATAAGATCTCCTATAATCACTCATAATATCTTGGATATCACTTTTGAAAGTATCCAAAACCTCGATCTTATCATCAATGGTTAAACTTGGACCGGCCATCTCAACACTAAACAAACAGATTAGAAATAATAAAAAAGCAAAACAAATATGTAAATCCTCACAATCTCAACTCGAATGATATCACTTCACTCGTGTTTGTACTCTATTGGCTTTTACCTGATACTGCGCTCACACTCACTGTCTTTTACCACTCTTGAGTTCTTCCTCAATTCAAATGCAAATCAAACTCAGTCCAAGAATACACAACCAAGTGTAGTCCTCAAGCTAACATGAAACACAAAGAACCAATAATGTATATATGGCAGATGGAATAACACGAATGAGAATAGCAATCACGAAGACTCAATCAAAGAGACTTAAGCTAGAATGCACGGAGTAAGAAAAAAAAGAGTTAGCTAAATGCACAAACAAACAAGCGAGCACTCAATGTGACACTTAGCCAATCTTGTGATCATTCACTATTGTTTTTGTCTCAAGCTTTTCTTTTCTTTTTTTTTTCTTTTTTTTTTGCTTTTTTTCACTCTTTTCTTTTGTCTATCACACTCAAAATGTATACAAAATAAATGAAATACAATGCAAATAACAAGATTACCACATTCGGTAATTTTCAAGTTATATCTTAGCACTTGCAATACATCTAAATACAACTCAAATGACAATGTAACTCATATAATCAATTCAGCAATGTGGTAATGTCTACCTTTCAACTTGCAAATGAGTATAAATGTTCTAGTTACAATGTAACTAACTCAATTTCCAATTCATCCAAGTCAAATTATAAGCTAAGTAAATAGTTTTTGCAAGCAACTAAGTGATGCATCTATTTTCCTCTTCAAGCACTTTAAAAACAAATGATTACACACAAGTTCCCATGTCAAGCTAATGATGAATTTCTTGCCTCTTCACTTATAATAACAATATTTCAAGAGGTGGCAAGTGATACTTGCTTGGATACACACAAATTTAGTGCAAATTTGGTGTACTCAACCTTGCTTCACTTGATTCTTCAACATTAACAACACAAATCAACAAGATAACAATGATACAACTCACTCCAGTATCCAAATTTGGCGCATTCAGATTTGTTTCATCAATTACGCATTCACATTCATCAATAATGCACTCAACCTTTCTTTCTTTTCACTCAAACTCACAAGATTGTGCTAATTTCACAAGAATGCAAACAAGTAAGCTCACGTAAATGCCAAGATGAATGATGTCAATTCTGATTTTTGCAAAGTTGACATGAATAATACCTATGGAAACAACTCTAATTGCATGTATTCAACAATATCAAGACAAGATATGTCAATAAATCTCACTAGGTCGATGATCTGATATGATTCTTTTTTTCTTTTTTTTTGATTTTTGAAACTAATAACTTAATAACAATGTTAAACACGTCCTAGTAACATAGAATTAACAACTAAACACTTGATTCAAGCAAAGAAAACAAAAGCCCCAATTTTGACCTAAGTAGCCAAAGATTAACTCAAAGAAATATTCATGATCAATCAAAAACACTCAAGGGCAGAATGTTATTCATGCTATTTTGATCACAAATCAACAAGAATCAACAAGAAACAACAAGATCCTACAATGGTCGAATCAAGATGGAAGTAAAACATTGATGTTGAAACTAATCAACAAAGAACAAGGATGAAAACACAATCAAACAACACATAAAGATAGGAAAATCAGACCTTGGAACCCTGAGCTCATGATACCAAATGACAAGAACTCACTTGGGTTCAAAACCAAGCAAACCCCTAAGCATCTTTCACAAAACCTCAAGAACTTTGAATACTGATTTTGTAGGAACAAAACCCAACCAAGATCAGCCCCTAACCACCATGAAACTCACGTCCATGGTAACAACAAACATGAAATCAGATTGTATTTTGCTAGTAATGGAGACGCCACTAAGTTGCCAAGCTTAGATAAGTCAATTTGAACTTGAAAATGAGAATTTCTCCCTCAACAAGGGTTCGGCCATAGCCATGGAAAGCTCAAGCTTTTCTCTCTTTCAAAATGTTGTATATTATGTTCATATTGATAAAATTTACAAATGAGAGTTATATAGTTAAGGTTACAAGAGAGTAAAATGACTAAAATGACCCTAGAGCTAAAATTACCAAAAGCCATAAGTCAGCACCTCAACCACGACCATTGAGGTCCTTTTACACCTAAATAAACTTAAAACAAGATTAGAAGCTAATCCCACTTAAGCTAATTGAGGTGCTTACATGCTATAGTAAATTGATGTGCTTCCGGCTAAGTAGAGATCTAAGCATAATTAAGCCTAATGGTATAGTCAACCATGCTAATTACATCATAAATAAAGTCAACATATCGAGCACAAATGATAAAAATGCCCCCATTGGCTGAATTCAACATAGTCCCAAAATAGGTCAAATCGGGTCAAAATGGTTTTGGTGCTGAAGCTGCTCTGCTATGCTTCAGTCTGAGCTGATCTGGGTCAAATGAAATAGCTTGGGGATCTATCTGGTTATGCCCATATTTGTCTCTAGTGTGGTTGGACTCATGTCAGCGCCCTAGTGTCGGTTCACAATCACGGAGAAAATAAATTAAGGCTCGTTCATCGGATGTTTTCAAAATTCATTTTCATTTAGAAAAATTAAACGATGACAGTTCAAGAGTGGTTTGCAACTATTGTGGGTTTTCCTACAAATTTTCTGGTGGATACGGCAATATGATCAAGCACCTGGAAAGACATCATCTGGTTGAACTTGTAATTGATACGACGCAAACTCAAATGGCCAGGTACGCATCATCTAGTAGAGGTACGAGTGCTGTAAAGTTATTTAAATATTCTGATGCAAAAAATAGAGAAGAATTTGCGAAATTAACTTGTATGTCACATATTTCTTTAAGCTTTGGTGAAAAACTTCATTTTACTAATTACGTGCATATAATGCTTAAATCATTCTGCATGTAGAATGACTCGAAACACAACAAGACGTCATATTTTTAAATTATATAAAGATGGTAAAATTATTTTAAATGAAATATTTAAAGAGATGAAATGTTGTATTTCTATATGTTCTGATATTTGGAGTGACCATTGGCAAACACATTCATACATGAGTGTGACTTGTCATTGGATTGGTGCATCATTTACCATGAAAAAATGACTTATTACATTTAGAATTTTTGATTACCAACATACTGCACAAAATATTTATAGAATGATGAATGTAATTTTTGATGAATATGGTTTAGTAGAAAAAATTTTAACAATTGGATTTGATAATGCATCTGCAAATACTGCATCCATCAATGATTTAAAATCCTTATGTTAATCAAATTAGGGGTCGATTTTTTCATATTCATTGTACATGTCATCTCCTCAACTTATGTGTTCAAGATGGTCTGAAATTATTATCACCTTTCATTGATCTTATTAAGACGGCACTAAATTGTATTTGGTCATATTCTCAAGTTGGGAGAGAATGGACGAAGTTTTGTAAAATAAATGGTATTAAACCGATTAATTTTCAAGAGATGTTCCAACACGTTGGAATTCAACTTATTTTCTTTTATGTCAAGCATTTCAATACAAAGATGCATTATGTAGTTTTTTTTCTCAACATGTTCAAAATGTCACACTTTATCCTAGTCAATGGGATATTTGTGAATTTTTTTAGATATTTTAAAAGTTTTTAATGATGCTACTTTAATTTTTAGCGTTGTTTATTATCCAACATCACATTTATTTCTTCTTGAAAGTTTGAATACTGTTGGTGCTCTCGATGAACATACTGAAAGTAGCGATCCTAATGATTTTTTTGTTTGTTAGAAGCCATTACTGTTATGAAGGTAAAATTGTTGAATTATTTTTAGAGAAATTCATTTAATTTATCTTATTGCTGATGTTTTTTATCCTAAATTTAAATTAGAAGGTTTGAATGGTGCTTTACTAGCTTACTATGATTATTTAGGAATATTAGATGAAATTGATATTACAATATTAATGATGAAATTAAGAAATGATTTGATGAGTTATTTAATGATTTTATTATAAGATATAACTTAGGAACATTAGGTGAACTAGTAGTAATAGCGAACCGGTAATTCAAACAAGATTTAACGCAGAGGATCGTTGGTTATTGCAACGAAATAAAAAAGTTAGGGATACGACAACTAATAACCCCGAATTAGATAATTATTTATCTATAAATTCGAGTTTCCTACTGAAAGTTTAGTTAGTAAAAATTTTAAAATCCTTGACTGGTGGAACCGACATCAAAATATATATCATGTTGATCAATATTGCTAAAGAGATATCGACAGCTGACCGGTGTGTAATCACACGCGTATAACGCAAGCGCACGTATCGTTCAAGTAGTATAAAAAGTATCGATCCCACGAGGACTTAAAACCTTTGCTATTAATTTTTTATGAGGTCAAATGTTTATAAGTATCAAATAGATTGATTGTTTGATTGGGTGGTGACTTTAAAACTTAAAACAAGTAAATAAAATTCTTGAAAGTAGATTGAAGAAAATTCAAATTTATAAAACTATCTAGGGTTGTGAATCCTTCCAATATCTATTAAAGATGAAGTGGTTCTCTTACAGTTGGGTAATATATTAATTTATTAACCTGGAACACTAAATTATGTAAAAGCCTCTTCCGATGGTCGATTACAAATACCCAGTATAACCCAATTGAACCATATGTCTATGTCAACCAAATTATATGGATTCATTAAGTTTAAGTTCCAATTATGGCCAACCCCGCCCGACAGGTATATTCCTATCATGTAAGGAAATCTATTAAATGGTTATCTATCCTCAAAGAAGATCGTGGGCTATTGAGTTTAAGGTCTTTAACCAAAATCCATTTTCCAAGTTCATTTTAAGTTTACCTAATCAATTTTATTAATGACCAGTTAATAAAAAGCATTAAGATTAAGACTCAATAAATAAACCTTTATATTACCCAAGCTATAATCTAACCCCTTATAAACCGGTGATATTGGATTCATCATAACCCAGATAACTGACTTCGTTACGACACATATTTACGGGTAGTAAAAATTTAAATAAAATAAAAGACATAAAGTAAAATACTGAAAATTAAATACTGAAAAGTAAATTGCTGAAAAATAAAAGTAAAAGTAAAAAGTAAAAGTAAAAAAAAAATAAAAGTAAATTACTGAAAGTAAATTGCTGAAGAGTAAATTGCTGAAAAGTAAATTACTGAAATTAAATAAAGTAAAAATACAATAAAAGAAAGTGATGGGGTTAGAGGATCAACTTTATTACTACTATTTTAGATTTCTCCCTTAATATAATATATTAACTTTACGTGATAATTACCAACCAGTCATAAATGCGGTATCCTGATTAAGTCAAATTAATAATTAATTACCAACCGACCAACCAGGCGGTATCCATACTTAGTCAGATTAAAACCAATTATAATTAATTACAAACCGGCCAATATAACAGTATCCTTATTAAGTCAAGTTTTAAATAGTTTATATATTATAATTAAAGGAGATTAATTTAAACAGCAATAATAAAAGCTTTACCTTTCACCCAGCAAAGGGGAATTACCTCCTCATTGCTTGAAAAATAAAAACTGCAAAGTAAAGAAAGGAAAAGATTGTGCGTAAAAGTAAATTGCGGAAAGTAAAAACTGAAAAATAAAGAAAAGAAAGTGCGAAAGCGGAAATTAATTACTGAAAGCTGTAAATAAACAAACAATATACAATCTCTTATTTATTCTTAGAAATTTCAAAGAAGAAAGTATGAATTTTACAAATGAAATGGTTTGGTATTTATAGGCAAAATTTTGCCTCCATCAAATCATCCATCAAATTCTCCACCAAATCCATATTAATTTCTCCACTAATTACTCCACCAAATCCATTATTAATTGCTCCACTAATTGCTTATCACGTTTGGTGATGATTTGATAATTTTATTATTTATTTTTAATTTATTTTTTCTTTGAAAATGACTTTAATAATTACACACAACGCACTTCTGAATGGTTCATCAATTTCGGTCATGAAATCTTCAGAATTCGAAAATATTTTGTCTTTCAAAGTTGTAGATCTTTGAGTCTTCTTTAATCTGGCACTTGAATCAGCTAAATCCGATATCGGAGTAAAACGTTATGCCAAAATACGACAGATGTGAAAAACTGAATTTCCAAAACTGCACTTTGTCAAAAACGTCATTTCAAGTTTCCAATCTCCAAAATTAAAATATCAAGTCCAATAAATGCCCTTATTTGACCCATATTTCTTCATAAATGATTTCATTGAGACTCGATATTATTTTATCTGCAAAATAAACTAAAACACATCAAAACGTTCATTAAACCCGAGAAACTAAACAAAATATTAAGTTAAAGGGGCGGTAAATATTTATATATTTTCCGCTCATCAGCAACACCTATTTCCACCGTTGCGGTTGAGCAAGCCTTCAGCTTGGGAGGCAATATATTGGAAGTTAGACGATCTTCATTACATCCAATCACTCTAGAAGCAACAACTTGTGTGGATGATTGAACTCGAGCTGATCTGAGACAAAAAGAAGATGTCCCCGATGATTTTGAAGATTTGTTCGATAATGCATCTGCAACAACAAGTGCAAGTGGAACCGGAGCTGAATGATCAACTGATAATGATGATTGATAATTATAAAATTGTAAATTTACAAAAGGGAAATATCTTAAAATTGTAATGGAACTACGTGAGCTTTGATTCCTCTCACCTTGGAGGATACGTAAGCAACTTAAATTTTTAAAAATTTAAGTTCAAGCTCTTCAATGTAATAATTTTATTTATTTATAAAATTAATCTCATTTATTTTAATTTATTTTACGAAATTAAAAAAAAAGGTTCGAACCGAACCGGAACCGAACCGGTCGGGTCTAGTCCTAACGAATCGGGATCATTTTTAACATCCCTTATTATAAGGCTGAAATCTATTGGATATAAGATAAGTGTATCTGTAGTGCTGCTCAAACACATGAGATCAAAAATCTTACTCCCACCAATATCATGATACCTGGAATTTACTCCGTTAGAGGTTTATGTCCTCAACAAAGAAAGTTTCCAGGACATAACACCCAAAATTTCCTGAGAAAATTATTAGACCAATCGCAATAACAAAAATTATATCATGGAAATAAGAACATAAATTAACTATTCTTGTATATTGCTTATAAAAACTAAAAATTGCTTATATTTATGTGCGCTAAGCCAAATGGAGCCTTAATATTGCTTGCTTTTTGTTACCTAGGCGAGTGTTTACAGACATTTCCAGTTTTGTAGGTCTTATAAACATAAAACCGACCAACGAGCCGATTATTAACAAAACCGAACCCAACAGACTTTGGTTTGTTCGGTTACAGTTGTTTTTGCCCAGTCCTGTTACCAATCCAAGTTCCTTGCACAGCTCTTCATCAGGTTGCAAGCTTTCAGGAATTGCACCCAATGCTCTTCTTGATGTTTCAATCCAGATGCTACATGATGCAAATACGCCAAAGCTTCCTCCAGGATTCTCTTCGAATCGAATGACTTGGGTGCAAAGTTCTGTGAAGGACTTTTTGATGGTTTCTTCTCAACAGCCTGGTCCAGCTCAGCAACTTGAAGAAACCGTACAGTTGCAGACTCCCATGACAGTTGATGCCTCTGTGCATCGGTTGGTTGAGCAGGCTCTTCAGCGAGTGCTTTGAGTGTGGCTTCAACGAATCCATTGCTGTCAGCATAAGTTCGGCAATTTGGGAATTGCTTGAAGAAGTCATTTGAGGGATGGTTGGCACAGACAACAATTTTTCCCATGGCCAATGCTTCAGCTGTGGCTGTGCAAACAACATCTGTTGTGCTTGGATTCAGGAACACTTTGTAACTGAAAGAGAAAAACACAATGTCAAATTTGATTCCTGATCACAACCGATTTGATAATCTCAAAGAGGAAGTAATTTCGATTAGAGCTATAACTGTTGAAATGCTATCAAAGTTGGACATATGAATGAAGCTTACTCGTGGAATATGGGGTCGGCGTGATCACGTCCAGGGAAGACTCTAACTACTAATTTTAACTTTTTAGCAGCATCTTGAATTTGATTGAAGTCTTCCCCATTGCCATATAAATCCACTTCAAGCCCCGTTAGCTCATTCTGGTGATAGTCAAGAAGTTCAAGCAGCTCCTGGTAGCCTTTACTCCACACCATCCTCCCAATGTAGTAGGCACCCTTCATGAACGCGTGGTTCCCACTTTGTTGTTGCTCCATCTTTTTCTTGCCAATTTCAAGGAATTTGGGATTGACTCCATGAACATTGCAGACGATGGAATCAGGATATTCCTGTGTGGCAGCAGATAGCCTAATTACCTGCAATTACAACATTATGCTATCTGGTGAGAAGCAAATTTTCAAGAAGATTCAACATTTTTTGTTAGCTTTAATGTATGTTTGAATAGGCCAACAATTTGAAAATCCATTGATCTATCCTTCTAAATAAAGAGAACATTAAACATAAAACCATCCAAAGATACAAACGAAACAACGAATCAGAAAGCGTACCTTGTGGCAATAGATACGAACAAGCCAGCTATTTATATTTGAAGGACAAATGCTTGCAATGGTATATTATTCTCTCTCTTGACATATTCCAGATAATTGGTGTGTACAATTCCTACAACAAGGCGGAATTTAGTTTTCCATCTCTTCCCATGATGAAACCAAGTAAGATGCTCAGGCTCCTCGAGGACAGCAATATCCGCCTCTTCATCAGGGATGGTTTCCGATATGTCTCCTACAGCAAGAATGCTCTTTTTATCTACAGAAAACTGCAACACCCCACAAGTGATGCCATGATCAACACAGATTAACCCAAATTCACATTCTACCTCATCATACACAGCGTAAATTTTACCTTTCCAGGATAGAATCGAATGTCAAAAGTAGATTTAAACCCAGCTCTCTCCTCAAGCCAGCAACGAACATATGCTTCCTGCTCTCTAGGTGAAGCAAATTTGATGTTTCCGGGATACACCCTTTTTTGATCTTTCAAAGATAACCAAGGAATCACTAAAGTAACTCTTCTTTCCCCGTGTTTCGCAAGATAAGCAGCACGGAACAGAGGATTTACTGCTGTCCCAGTCAACCAAGGCAGGCTTGCAGTTGTAAATATAGCAATATGATGTTTCCTATCCATCAATATCTATAGAAGTACTAGAAATAAAATCAAAAAATTAATTACTTCAACAAAGTCAGAACCAAAAAGCATTACTCTAATGATTTTTTTTTCTCTTTTGAAAGTTACAGGATTTCATAAGCAAATGATTAGCATTTTTTCTGCCCAAAAAAAAATGGAATTCAAAAAAACACTAATTACATAAGAACATAATAAGAAAATTACAGGGTTGTGATTGATTGTACCTTTTGAGTTTTCTGAAGTAAAATACTTTTGAGATAAGAACACTTGACCCTGATGAAAATTGAACAGTTGCGTCAAAGCGAGTGCTTGCGAAACTTGAAGAACTTGTGAGAAAAAAGTTGTGAAAAACGGGTAACAACACTTTTGTATTGTAGTGAGATTAGACATATAAATACATATACGTGACGAGACCAGAATGGAGTAGTAGCTTGTGGGTCAAAGCAAAAAAGTTGAAGATATGCTCATGTTGTCGTGTCGTTACTCGTTAAGGGCTAGCTTTGGGCCCACGCTAGGTTATTGTTCGAGGCTGTTTCATATAAGGGTGGCAATTTGGGTCATGATTCGTTTATTCGTTTAATTCGATTCGCTTTAAAGCGAATATGAGTTTGAAAAAATGAATTCGTTTAATAAATGGGTCAATTCGATTCGATTCGTTTATTTAAACGAATCGAATCCGAATTTGAGATTATCAATTCATTTATTCGTTTAGAATTTGCTTATTAAACGAATCATTAACAAATCGAATTCGAATCCAATTCGTTTATTATCCGTTTAGTTATATTACAAAATTATTCTTAAAGTTTTTGAACAAATGTATTTAACAGGAAGGTTATTTTAGTAATTAACTACTTATACCCTAAATTCTAACTGATATTTTGTATTTAATTTCAACTAAACGAATAATGAATCGAATACGAATATTCATTTATTAAACGAATACTAAATTCGATTCGTTTAATTTTATGTAAACGAATCGAATGCGAATATTCATTTATTAAACGAATACTAAATTCGATTCGTTGTTTCATTTTATCACCCCTAATTTCATGGCGTGCCACGCTTCCACGGTAAAAAGTTATTCTACTTTGCCTTGTGAAAAATCATCATCATCATCGTCGTCATAATATAAAGTCAGAAACAGGTCAATGCCAAGTTAATAGTTATTGCAAATTTGCAATAGAACACAGAAAACCAAATATTCAAAGTAGCATTTCTATCCAGTGGTGTCATTACAATATTGATACAGTGGGTAAAATAATGTTGGAAAAATAGTTTTTTGATATGTTATTTGTGATATAAATTTAAGTGGGACTCATTTTTTTGGAAACGTTGGAAAACCTGCCGAATGAGATTCAATAAAAATAAAAGGTGAGATTCAACTCTTAAGTAATTTGAAATCACATATTTATATTTTCAAAACGATATTCGAATAAATGAAAAGTCAACTCTCAAAGTATACCCATGAAATTGGAAAGTTAAATGGAAAGTTCATTATCCCACATAGGAAATGAAATTAAGGCTAAATGACTTTATATATAATTATTCAATAATAGTTGAATAAGAATATAAGGTGTTGACGACAGTTTTTCGTCCCCTCAAATAAACATCTCTCAGTAGTGAATTTATTTGGTTTGTAAGGAACCGATGACAAATTTAGTAGACAGACAAGAAATGCACGAAATTTATGTGGTTCGGTGGAGAGTGTCTCTAACCTACGTCTACGAGAGAAATTGGTTATTTTATTACTTGCTCGGGTTCAAGACCGACCCGAGTTATAATTGGGATAGTGAGATTACAGAGAGTAAATTAGCACATCGGGTCTTACAACATGTTCGTTACAATTCACTCAAGTGGTCGAGTGCTGACCTATTTTGTCTCTCTATCACTAGACTCTTGGCTCTTGGCTCTTTTAAAGTTGTGAGATGCGAGATTTGCTAATCAACTAACCCCCGAATGTGAGACTTTAACTCATTTATATAGGCTTCCAAATCAATTATTCTACCGCCCATGACGTCAACTCATGTCATTATGTCACCATTGCCCCAAGCTTCTTTTCCCCCAAACACTCATCAAACAGTGGTACTGATACATGGCTCAACTAGCTACTGTCAGCAGAAACCCATCACTTCAACATTTTGGCCACTGCTACACACTTTGTTGGTGTGATAGCCTGCGATTCAACTGCTCTGGCCTTCCCGTCAAACGTGTTATAGTTACCCCGAGGCGCCAAACGTCATGTAGGTCTTCAGTGACTTCAATTCATACATATTATGGTTACCTGGGGCACCAAACGCCATGCTGGCCCTCCCGCTGAACGTGCTATGGTTATCTTGAAGAGCCAAATGCCACACAGGTTTTCAATATCTTTCGGTTTCATCTCAAAGGCGCAAGTTATTAGGTTGTTACGTTCCAACCTGAGTGATTGATAATGACACTGGGGATTGGCATGCCACAAAGGTTCTTGCTTTTCCCATTGATTTAGCACCCCTTGTTGTATTCCAATAACGAGTATTTCCAAAAAAAAACACCACGCAAGTTTTTTCTCATCTAAATTAACAACAAGCGTGTAAAGGTGCGAGTAAATTATTTAAAAATGGGAAAACACTTCTTGTATTCTAGTGATTTATCGTCCATCTTACAACTCTTTACGAGATATTTTAAGAGAGGCTCTACTGAAAATACATTTGCATCATTCTCACATTCTATGGCTTCTTGAGTCGAGTGCCATCCACTTGCTCTAGATAATAGGCACCCAACCTGATGGCCTTTGCTACCAGCGCTGTCGTGCCTCATGGCATCATGATCTACATACTCGTTGAGGTAGTCGTTCCTCACCAAGTCCTCTATTTGTTCTCGGAGATCCATACAATTCTTCATGCTATGCCCATTTGCATTATGGTGTGCTCAATATGTCGTATCGTTCCTCTTATCCATTAGAAATCGCCTCGGGTCGGACTCAGACAGCAGGCCCTTATCATGTATCTCTCGAGCTATTTGTGTCAAATGTCTGTTGAGGGCAATGTACGCAGTACCCCCCCGAAACATGTGCAACTTTTATCGGAGACCTTCTCTCAGGTTCGAGGTTGCCCTGAGTGATTGTCTTAAACTCCCGTTCTCGGGTCTGGCCCTTTCCATCCACTACTATGATCCCAACGATTCTCATGCCTTAGTTATTTTTTTACCTTATCAGCACTCCATCGGGCTTTTTTTCTTCCTTCAATAGTATAAACCTCGTCGCCTGCTCCAGGGCCGCAGTGTATTTTTTCCTTGATCTTAAGATGAGACTATAATCTCCCGACATCAAGGCTCATTTAAATCTTTTCGACTATCTCCGGGGACTCGTAAGCTCTGACCTCCAATACTATACTGTGATAACTGTCGATATAGCCCTTTAGTGGCTCGTCATTATGTTGTTTCATTGTCCTTAATGATCTGAGCGTCTTCCTTGGTGAACATGCCCCTTTAAAATGGAGCACGAATGACTTCTTTAGCTGCGAAAAATTGCTAATGCCCTCTGGTGTCAGATGAACCACAAACTGGCTGATCCCCCCAAAGTCAATGAGAATATCTTGCAGATCACCTCTTTTATCATGCTCTGAATCTCCATTAGTAAAATAATTTTTTCAACATGGGACTTAGGGTCTGTGTTACCCTTATAGATGTCCATCGTGGGCATGATGAACCTCTTTAGTAACTCCACTCCCAATATTTCCTTGGTGAAAAGGGATGTCGTCTCTATATATTGGTCACCCTGAGCCCTTCCTCGTCTTCTCTCCTCTCATTTTCTCATCTTCTTCCTAAATCAATCCCTTATTTGAATTTCAGTGTTCTTCTGCCCTCGACCGATGGCTTCCTCGTACTTGCCTCTTTGAGTATGATATCTTCCACTACTGGGAGCCCTACATCTCCTTTTCGAATACCGCCCTAAATCGCTTTCCCCAAAACTAGAGCTGTTACTAGATGATTTTGGGGTCCGTCTATCGTCTTCTTCCTCCCATGGCTCTTCTACAGGTGCGGAACTGGTAATAAATGCATGAAAATATACTTTGAACATCATTAATTCAGCTCTATTGTTAAATATTTAATTTTAATTATAGTTTATTTTATGTTTTATTATTAATAAGCAATGTAACATGAATCTTTGAGCAATTATACGTGTTTTAGGACCTTACGGACGCATCGAAAGCACGCGGGAAGAGCAGAAACGCAGAATATAAGACACTAGAAAAACCTTCTGGCGTCGCGACGCCGCCTCAGATTACACACATACAAAATGCCCGAGAGTTGGGTGCCGTAACGCCACTTTCTGACGCCCCGACAGATGTCCAGAAACTTAATTCAGTCGTGTTTTACATGTACAAGGACTATGAGACTTCCCTATATATATCCAAGCTCGTCCAAAACCCTAAAAAAAGAAAAATAAATACACAACAAAGAGTTAAAATCACATATTTGAGAGAGAAGAACAATGAAGTTTCATGCCAGACATGATGTCTCTCCGATTCCTTCAGGCTATGTCTTTCTTTTTTATGGAGAACTGATCTCATAGGCAAAGCTAGGGATGAACTCTTATACTTAACTTTTTATATTCATGTTGTTGATTCCTGAACAATATTTAATGTTTTAAACAGTTGATATCTTGTTATTCTCTATTATCTTTTGATTTATAATCCACAAATTTTGTTTTACTAATTTTCATATAGGAATAGTGAAGCTTTTTCTATGTGTGATTGGGGAACCCAGTTGTGATTGGTATTGTTGTTTTATAAGTTAATCTTGTGCTGCAGTATTGTCTGTGGGTATATTATCGACGTTAGATAGGTCATCATGATAACATGGTGCGTTGTTGATATAGAGAAAATAATTCATCGATTACCTTAGAATTTAATGTGTTTTAAATTAAAATATCTTCTTATTGTTGGTTTGGGAAGTGAAACCTTCAATTGAGTAATAAAATGAATCAACTACTGAATATAGGGACTTGATACAAGAGAGATTCCTGACGCTTTACTGTTTTTATCTATTGATAACTCTTACGTATTTTTCCATAGCTTTTATTTTACGTTACCAATTAAATCTTTTTTCTTTAATTAAGTTATTACTAACGTTTTCTTTCAGTGAATTAGTTCCTTGTACCCATCTCTCTGAGGAATAGACACCCCAGCTATATTGTGATATCCGCAAGTATTTTTTGGGCGTAATCAACTGGCCACAGCCACTGAACTCACTTTACAAGCGTTTCTTCTCCCGATTTCTCGATCCCCATCTACACCGGCTACCCTCTTCCCATTGACTATTTCTTTTCTCTTTCTATTGGGACTCATTCATCATTGTTCTACTGTTTTCTTTTCCAATCTCTAAATCTTTTCCATCATAACCTTCATAAAGGCTTGGGTTGTCTCTCACTCCTTCTGAGGATTTTCCCTTTCCTGTAGGGTTTCTTCCATCTTTTCCATCCATTCCGCCGTCGAAGTCTCCGAAGTCCTGTAGTTTCCGTCTCATGCGATCATCTTAATGTGTTTGCTACTTTTGTACTGCGTCTCCACAGACGACGTCAACTATTGACAACTGTTTTTCATTTCAATAGTAATTTGGTAAATCAACCCCTCAAATAAACCTCTCATAGCAGTGAATTTGTTTGTTTAGTAAATGAACCAAAGCAAACTTAGCAAGCAGACAGATAATCATAGAGACAAAGATTTATGTGGTTCGGCAGAGAGTGACTCCAACCTACATCCACGGGAGTGAGTGGTGTATTTTATTACCTGCTCATGGTCAAGACCCATCCGAGCTACAAGTTGTGTGGTGAGCTTACAATGAGGTTTATAACTCCTCGAGTTTACACAAGCACATTATAAATCTCTCAAGTGATCGGGTACAGACCAACTTTTTCTCTCTATCACTAGGTTGTAAGCTTTTAGCTCTTTTACAAGTTGTGATATGTGAAAATTGATAACCATTGAATATGTGGCTTCAACTCCTTTATACAGGCTTCCAAATCCACTATTCCACTAACCCATGATGTCAGCTCATGTCACTCTGTCATCATTATCCCATGCTTTTTTTCGCTGACCACTCAGTAAATAGTCACTCTGGCATCTGACTCAACTACCTCATGTCAGCAGAACTCATCATTCTAACCTTTTGGCCACTATTACATGCTCTATTGGCGTGACACGCCACAGTTCAACCACTCCAATATCGTTTCGTCTGGAAGAGTCTCAGCCCAAGGAGAGTCGTTGACTTAATCTTATCACATCAGCCTTCTAGAAGCTCAAACTTCCAAGTAGGGCATATGTCATATGCCTGTAAGTACAAAATATTGTGATCTCATCTCCTTTTTCTCGAGTCGCCATTTCGAGGTGTCTGATGCTTGATCAAAACTTCATGACTTCTTTAATCGGGTCGGGTTGGAAATCATGGATTTCCTAGGGTCGACTTCCTCAAATAATCAAATGCTGTCAAAATCGACACTTTTTCTTCAGGTCGGGTCGAGATATCTACTTGCTTCATCAATAACAGGTTCTTCCATCGGGAAAACTCATCCGCATAATGGGCTTAGGTCATTCGTCTAACTTCAACCTCTCTAGGCCTTTGGGCTCTCAGCATTCTCCTTTGGCCAAACACCTCTCCTCAATATTCGAACTTTCTCGGAGTGAGAAACCATCATTAATAGCTTTAAATGTATGATCTGTTGTTCTCGCATGTCTTGGCAGTAATTTCAGTTTTTCTTATTCTTCATGTGTATTTCAAAATCCATTAGCTACATCTAACTTTTGATTTGTCATTGTGGTTTCTCATCCGAATACTGAAATACTTTATTTTGATAAAATGTTACTTGTCTAGAGGGCAATCAAATGCAATTACTGTTGAATGTTGTTGGACTAGATATGGTATCACGAGTTAACAGCTAAGACGGTGGCAGGTACAGGGGGTTATAATACATCTTTAATCAAACTGATTTCTACCCCATCTGCATGCATACCTTATCTCAATTCATCTAAAATTTGAGTCATTCTTAAAATATGGTCTTAATAATTTATACTTTCCATTTATGGATCTTTTTGTCAAATCATATATATGAAATGATAAAATTGCTTTCTAGCTTCATAGCTTGACCATTATTAAATTCGAATGATTTTTCAAGTAGATCGTGGCGTCATGTCTCCAACTGATATATCCATATACATCACACAATTGGTTTAGACACTTGATATTCATCCAGTTACACACATACATGGTGTCAAACTGTATGCGATACACTATCAACAGTTCATTCATTGTTCACGAAGTTATGGATAACTGAATAAGGCTACAGTGTGAAATTTAAGTTTCACATCTTTTTTATTCAAGTGTATTTGGTGTATAAGAGTATAAGATCCATGTATTCCAAGGGAGAACTAGTGCATTTGTTACGAGTCTTGATTGTGACTGCCTGTTCAGTTTTTGTAAAATAATACTTGAATAGACATAGTTCAAGTATGTTGAGTGAAGAATTTGGAGCTTGGAAGAATATAACGATGGGGAATCTAGGACACAAATAGGAGGAGAAATGCTAAGACGGGAAAAAGGCTGAATGAACAACTCGTAATGACCCATTTTGAAGAAAATTGGTATATGAATGTGTTGTGATTCTCTGATCACTGAAGAATGTTTATGAGGAAAAATCGAATTTAATTATTATAAGAGCATAATTTACAAGTGTTTAAACTTTACAAAAACCCTCACACTTTACACTCTCAAATATTTCATCACATGAAGCTTACTTGTTTGGGATGATTTGAGCTCTCAATTAACTCTCAATTTATAGTGAAATTTAAGCTCATTATTACAATCACTCAATAAATACACCTAAAATTATTTTAGTGGTTTGTACCATTGTCAAAAAAATGGTGATCTCCTTTTTGACAAAGGTGGCAACACTATTTGAAGTTGCATCCAAGTTGATACAAGGTGGATACTACAATCCCTCCTACAGCTGCATCCAAAACGATTGTCATTTGATAGTTATCCCGGCTATGTCTCTGCACAGATCTAACTTGTCCCAAGTAATCATATTTGTTAATATGTCGGCTAGATTCTCATCTATATGGATTTTCACAAGTCTTAACAGTTATTGATCCATCATCTCGTGTATCCAATGATAGCGAATATCTATATGCTTTGCCCAGTAATGATTGTACGGGCCAAAATTGGGCCAGGGGTAAAATTGACTTTTACCACAAAGCCAGTCGCAAGACCCGGGGCCCAGAAGAAGATCCATGGGCCGCCTCACGAGCCCAAATTCATTAAAGACGGACAAACGGACACCAGTTAAAAAGATCAGGAAGCGGATCCGAATTCATTACTGTCATCATATGGGATCTAAATGACCTAAATAAATACATCATTGAAGAAGTCTCCAACGGGGAGAAAAGGGATCCTATAAAAGAGTAAGGCAAAGAAAAAGAAGGGATCCATAGACAACTCCTATCATCAGATAAAATCCAACAGTCCGCCCCCACGGCAATTGATCAGTGGTTTAGGTATCCTAACATCTGAATCCTTTCGACTTTGATTCACTCATACTTTGGCTAACTTGAGCGTCGGAGTGCCTACGGTTTCCATCACACCGGTGGGCAGTAACCACCTCTTTTGCTCTATTCTTATTTTGCAGGTTCGCTTGTGCCCCTCTACTCATTCTCAATTGTGGACCTCGACCGAAATCAGAATCTACAATTTGGCGCCCACCGTGGGGCCTACCAAGCGAATTTCGTAAAAGTAAGACACATCAACACAGCAAATGGCCTCAAGCAATGAGCAAAACCCAAATCCCATTATGGCACAGCTTGCCATGCTCCAAGAACGGTTTGCAAGCCCTAGAAGAAGAAAATCAAATGATGCGGAGCGCCAATGACAGTCTACAGAGAAAGATGGAGCAGATGTCATCCAATCCTCCGCATACTAATACTCTGAGCCAAACAAGCAATCCAGACGACCAGAGCAACCCAACAATCCCGCTTATGACAGAAGGTCCAAACAACAATCAACAGCCTATTCGCAATAACCAATCTCTCTCGTCGATCCAACCCAACAGATTGCCACCTCTATCAGAAAGGAAATGATCGAATTCAAGGAAGCAATAATGTCGAGACTACCAGGGGTAGAAATTGCTCCAGGAAAAGTAGGGCCGGAGCGATTTCTGATACCCCATTTGCGGAGTCTATTGTTGCTGTCAATTTACCCCCAAAATTCAGCCCTCCAGAGATGAAGCCGTATGATGGATCTGCCGATCCAGATGACCATGTCGTACACTACAAATACAAGATGATGTCCACCGGCCTGTCCCCAAGTCAGTGGGAGGCTGGAATGTGTAGATGTTTTGGCGAGACTCTGGCAGGACCTGCTCTTACTTGGTTCATCAACCTTCCTTACAGATCAATCGAGTCCTACCAAGAGCTAGCTGACAAGTTTGTGCAACACTTTGCAAGTTCATGCAAAATAGAGAAAACTTCGGACGACCTTAATTCTATACAGCAGGGAAGGGGAGAATCTCTGCGAAGCTACGTTGCTCGATTCAACCGAGAGAGAATTACAGTCCCAGATCTCCACCAACCTACAACAGTAGAAGCCTTTCGGAACGGATTGCTCTATGACAGCGGACTCTACAAGAAATGATGAAATTTCGATGCTACAACATGGAACAAGTAATGGCACGGTCCCAGGTAGAAATAAGATGGGAAGAAGATAAAAGAAACAACAGAAGGGAAGATGTTGCGAATACCCGAACTGACCGAAGGCCTGCTGCTCACAGGCTGCACGATAGCAATATCCATTCTCATAGGGAAAGGAGGAACCAACCAAGGGGTGAGCGGCGACCATACTACGCAAATGTCGACAGAAGACAAAGGCCACATAGGGACGAGCAACCAACAAGCAAACCCAGGCTACCGGACTACAACTTTACGATTTCTCCAGGGGAACTGGTCACCGTGCTTAAGAAGATGGGGAATGAAGTAAAGTGGCCTCCGCGCAGCAGCGAGACAGTTCGACGAAAAAAGACACCAGGAAGTGGTGTGAGTTCCACAGGGACTACGGTCACACGACAGCGGAGTGCGTGGCCTTGAGATTAGAGGTTTTGGAGTTACTAAACAAAGGCTTCCTCAGGGACTTACTAACAGATAAGGGAAAGGCAACCATGTCACGAAGGGAGGAAAAAACCAACCAGGGAGAAGATCATGTCCTACCACCACCTATAAATAACACAGTCAACGTTATTTCGGGAGTTTCGGGAATCAGTGGAACTACTTACTCGGCTGCCAAGCGACATACAAGGGCTCTGATCAATAATGTTTCTCATACTGCAATGTCTGTAGAAAAAGCCTTCACAGAATTGACCTTGGAATTCCCAGACGATGAAAATTCTCATACCCTAAACCCACACCATGATGCACTGGTCATTTCCTTGCAGGTGGCGAATTTCTTGGTCAAACGGGTGTTGATCGATACAGGTTCCTCGGCAAACGTAATTTTTGCAAGCGCCCTCGCCGACATGGGGACAGAGTTGGATAAAATCAATCTGCATACGACAGTGTTGATCGGGTTCAGTGGGGAACAGAAGTTCACGATGGGAGAAATCTCACTTCCAGTATACGTTGCTGGAATCAACAAAATGACTACGTTTCTAGTCATGGAATGCCCTTCCGCCTACAACCTGATAATGGGGAGGCCCTGGATTCATGACATGAGAGCGGTTTCCTCAACCTACCATCAGGTGATGAAATTCCCTACTAAATGGGGAGTACAAGAAATCAGAGGCGACAGGTTGGCATCCAGGAGCTGTTACCAAACAACTCTGAAAGCGAAGGACGAGTCAGCATAGCAATTACAGATTGAACCTCGAGTTACGGAGCCGACGTTACCGAACATAGAGAAGCTCGACGAGGTTCAGATTCATCCACAGTTCGAAGATCACAAGGCGCTAATTGGCGCTGGATTAGATCCGAAATTCCGAGCCGATATCACAGAGTTTCTGAAGAGCCGACACGACAGTTTTGCATGGTCCCACAAAGATATGACAGGGATCGACCCAACGCTCATGACCCACGAATTGCATGTGGATCCAGAGTACGCCCCAGTTAGGCAGAAAAGAAGAAAATTTGCCCCAGAACGGAACCGGATCATCGACGAAGAAGTCCAGAAGTTATTATGGAGAATGGAGCTATAAAAGAAGTCCAATTTCCGGAGTGGCTCGCGAATGTCGTTGTGGTGAAGAAAAAGAACGGGAAATGGAGAGTTTGCATCGACTTCACAGATTTGAATAAGGCCTGTCCAAAGGATTCATTTCCACTTCCGCACATAGACTCTATGGTCGACGTGACGGCGGGACATGAGCTATTAAGTTTCATGGATGCATACTCAGGCTACAACCAGATCTTCATGCACCCGGGCGATCAAGAAAAGACAGCCTTCGTAACCAACAAAGGAATTTTCTGTTATAAAGTCCCCTTTGGCCTAAAGAACGCGGGAGCAACATATCAAAGACTCGTCAACAAGATGTTCGACGGCCAAATTGGGAAAACAATGGAAGTGTACATTGACGATATGCTGGTGAAGTCGATTAAATCGGAGCAGCACCAGCACCTAGATATCTGAAAGAAGCATTCGACATCATGGATAGGTATGGAATGAAACTAAATCCAACTAAATGTGCTTTCGGTGTTGCTTCAGGAAAATTTTTGGGGTACGTGGTCACTCGGCGAGGGGTCGAAGCGAATCCGGACCAGATTAGATCGATCCTCGACATCCCATCTCCTTCCAGCCCAAAAGATGTCATGAGACTAACTGGGAGAATCGCAGCTCTAAATAGGTTTATCTCTAAATCTACAGATAAGCGCTTTTTGTTCTTTTCAGCCTTGAAGAAAGGAAACAGCTTTGATTGGACACCCGTCTGTGAGGAAGCACTGACAAAGCTCAAATTGTACCTCACCACACCACCTTTGATGTCCAAACCACACGATTTGGAGAGACTTTTCCTATATTTGGGTGTTTCGGAGCAGGCGGTCAGTGGAGTCTTAGTAAGAGAAGAGGCAGGAGACCAACAACCAGTCTACTACGTGAGCAAAGCGCTGTTGGGTGCAGAGTCGCGTTACCCTTTGATGGAGAAATTAGCCTTTCGCCCTTGTTACCACCAAGAAAAACTCAGACCCTACTTCCAGGGGCACCCGATTACTGTGTACACGACCTACCCTTGAGAAGGATACTTCATAAACCGGAAATGTCAGGACGGTTGATGAAGTGGGCAATCGAACTCGGAGAGCACGGCATCACTTACCAGCCCAGAACCGCCATCAAATCTCAGGTGCTTGGCTGACTTTGTAGCCGACTTCACCCCCAGTTTACTTACGACAACCGAAGTCAATATCAACTGCATCCAGCAAAAGACACCTTGGAAATTAGCGGTCGACGGGGCAAGTAATAAAAAGGGCTGCGGTCTTGGGGTCATGCTCATAACTCCAACCGGCGACATAATACAGCAAGCGATCAAGTGCGGATTTCGAGTTACGAATAACGAAGCGGAATACGAAGCATTAGTAGCTGGGCTGTCACTAGCTAAAGAATTGGGGGCTAGAGATATTGAAGTAAAAACTGATTCGCAGTTGATTGTGAACCAGATTGAAAGGTCGTATCAAGCCAGAGGACAAGCCATGGCTTCTTATCTACAAAAGGTAAGAGACCTACGATCGACGTTTGAGAAGTTTTCCATCATACAGGTCCCAAGAAGCGAAAACTGCCAGGCTGACGCATTAGCAACCCTTGGTTCGACAATGGATGGGAACGAGTCACGAACGATTCCAATCGTGTACTTAAACTGGCCCGTGATTTGTAATGAAGAAACGATTGTCGCGGCGCTTGACACTGTCGACAGTTGGATGACACCGATCATAAAGTATCTGCAAGACGGCACACTTCCAGATGACAAAATTCAAGCAAAGAAAATTCAGAGACAGTCAGCCAGATTTGTGTTGTACGACGGACATCTGTTAAAAAGATCGTTCACAGGACCATACTTGAAATGTCTCGCTCCTAACGAAGCGCAACATGTTCTGTCTGAGTTGCATGAAGGGGAATGTGGGAATCATTCTGGTGGCAGGAGCTTGGCCCAACGAGCGCACACGACATGATATTACTGGCCTACAATGAGATTCGATTATTCTGACTACACAAAGAAGTGCGATAAATGCCAGAGATTCGCACCAATACCTCACCTCCCTCAGGAGAAACTGAACCCCATCTTGTCGCCATGGCCATTTATGAAATGGGGGATGGACATTGTTGGGAAACTCCCAACGGCATCTGGCCAACGAGTGTGCATGCTTGTAATGATAGACTACTACTCAAAGTGGATAGAGGCAGAAGCATTTGCCAGAATACGCGACAAGGAAGCCCAAATTTTCGTGTGGAAAAACATCATCTGCCAATTCGGCATACCAAAGGAGATCGTGACCGACAACGAAGCACAGTTCATTAGCCACCACTTTCAAGACTTCTGCTGGAATTGGGGCATAAAGTTGAACTTCTCCACCCCGCTTTCCACAGGCGAACGGACAAACCGAATCATCCAACAAGACGATAATGAACACCCTGAAGAAAAGGTTGGAGAAAGCTAAGGGAGCCTGGGCTGATGAACTGCAGGGAGTATTATGGTCATACAGGACAACGACGAGGTCTTCAACAGGTGAAACCCCATTCGCATTAGCATTTGGAACGGAAGCCGTCATACCAACAGAAGAAGTCATTCCTTCAACACGCTACCAATATCTCAACGAAGAAAACAATCAACGACTGATGAATTTCAATCTCGACACGATTGAAGAAACGAGAGACCGAGCTTCCATTCGACTGGCCGCATATCAACAGAGAATGGCCAGATACTTCGACAAAAATGTTAGAAGTAGGAATTTCAAGGCTGGAGATTGGGTCTTACGGAGAGTGTTCCAGAACACCAAGGAAGTAGGCGACGGGAAATTGGGTCCGAATTGGGAAGGCCCTTACCTCGTCACGAAAGTCATTGGGAAAGGTGCATACAAGCTACAGAATTTAGAAGGGGCTCTCGTACGCAATAGTTGGAACACAATGCATCTTAAGCGATTTAACCGGTAACCCTTATGTTTTTTGTTTGTTTGTTTCCAGTTATATGTTCAGTTAGTTATTTTGTTAAGATTGAATAAAGGAATAAGCAAAAGTCATTCGAATAAAAGCAATAAAAGTTTGTCACATTAACATTTCAACCGACATTTACAACACGTCACAATATTGTTCTCCTAATCTCATACGACGTAGAGAGCATATACAAAATGTGATCACTTTTCTCCTGTCAAAACCATCGACTTAATTTCATACGACATTTTAAAGCTAACTTTAGACCTGAACAACCTAGACATTGTCTGGTGCTTCATCGGTAGCCGCAGGAAGACTGGCGGGCGCATCACCTTGGGTTTCAGTAGCTTCCTCCATGACTTCCTCCCCCCCAAATTTCTCCCGACCTCCTCCATTTCGGCAACGACAAGTGTGTCTGTCTCCGCCCCATTCTTCTTTGATCCAACCTCCAATCCTTTCTCTTCAAGATCATCCTCTGTCGAAGAAGAGACCCCGGCCTCACGCCTCTCATATTCTCTAATCCACTTCTCAGGTTTCCAGTTGACATTTTTCCCAGCCAAGAAATCCCTAATTAATCATCACACCTGTTTCTCATCATGGAATCAATGGCGATATCCTCCATTTGCTCTAACAATAACTCCTCTCTTTCTTCACATTTTCGAAACCTTCTTTGTAGCGATGTCAATTCAGTGGTTCGCGGTTCCTTCTCCAATTGCAAAGCAGCCTTAACTTCCTCTCAATTCTTTCTCAAGAGCTCTTTCATTCCTTTGAGAAGCAATGATTCCAGACTTCAACTCTGACGACTCCTTCCTCATCACCGACAGCGATTTCTCCAGCTCCTTTGTCCTTCTTTGATTAGATTCCACATTTTTACGCATGAATAGGCTGCATTCCAGTGCCTACGAAAGCCGAGTATTAAAAAAATAATAATAATAGTAATATAATAGTAACTACGGTTGCTACTTACTTGATAATTCAGTGCGATGGCTTTCTTCATGACCTCCGAGGGACCAATCTGTGCCAATCTTACTTCATCCCCCTCGAGGAGAAGTCCCCCTACGAATGAATCGATACTTGAAGGATCAGATATAGCAGTCGACTCCCGTGGAACCTTTAAGGTAAGGTTATCAGAGTCATCTTCCTCCTCGACCTCGGGAACAAACCTCCTCTTTTTCCCCGCAGAAATCGTCGCGGTCGACTTCACCTTCTCCGCTTCGATTTCTCTTTGTTGAGACCCAGCCTCTTTTTCAGCCTCCGACTCTTTCTTCTTCATTTTCCTTGATTTTTTCCGGCTCTTCATTTCATCAAGTGAAGCTACGGTGAAGGGCCCAGTCATCATTTCCTCTGCGCATAAAAATTCCTCGGATTTTAAGGGCTCTCGATATCTATTTCCCCCATATAACTTTTGACACGACCATCTACTATTTATCACGGACAAAACGTCGTTACATAAGGCCAGAACTTTACCTTCTCGGTGAAAGATTTCTTTCCACAGCGGAGTCGACCTTAACCTCTTTTCCGTTAAAATAGTTTTGCAATCTCTTTTTTCGGCCGGCAGTGACAAAATGGCTTTGGTGTTAGAGGTCGTACGCGCAGTCTTGATGAATGACTTGTTCCGTAGAGGACCTGCAACAATAAGATCATGGTTACTCAAAGACAAATGAACGACTCAAAGATTGAAGTAAAGCGAGAGCTCGTTACTCTACTCGCGAAAAACACCAAAATCCGGGATTCGACCAACCCCGGCCGATCCAAATATACCCTCACCCTTCACAAAGAAATAATAAGACTGCCAATTTCCCCTATCATTAGTTGGCAATCCAGTGACTAAATGCGTCTTTCTTTGACGAAGAATCAACGTATACCTTCCTTTCTCCTTCAAATGTTCCTTCAGATAGTATGTCTCTAAAACGTCCTTCACCTCGAAGAGTACCCCAGTTCAAAGGCTAAACATTCAATCGATAATAAAATCCTCCATGCATTCGGCATCAGCTGTGAAAGAGCTACTCGGAAATGATCCAAAACCTCCCAAACCAATCTCGGAATAGGAAACCTCAGTCCTATATAAAATGGACGCACATAGAATCCCATCCACCCAGGAACCCTATAATCAATTCTTTCATTCGACAAAGGCACCCGGAGTTCCAAAGTGTTAGGGAACCTATACATACAGCTAAGTTCTCTCAATACTTTCCCAGTCATTCGACTTGCAGGATTCTTTGATAATAAGTTGGTAGGTTCACTCGTACAAGGTAGTTCGCTCGACTCCCCAATTGCGGGCAAAGACCTCAACGGAATAGCCTCGGCATGGATTACTGATGGAGAAGGCATAGCCAAGGTAACAGCACCACTCTCGATAAAATCATGATACGACCTACTTCCACATTCTACTAACTCCCTACTTTCACTTGATGATCCCTCGGTTTCACTTGACGATTCGGCATATGTATCGATCTTGGCACCTAAGCTGCCTAAAGATTCACCACTCGACATATTCCAGACGACAAGCATTAAACAACTAAAACCTCTAAGTAGCCCACCTCCTAAAGATCAAAACCCACAAACATAAATAGAAAACTAATCACACAGACCATGAGATCAAACAGCTAAACTTTTCTAAGAACAACTTGAATATTCACTATGAATGTTTAAAGGAATGAAGAACAAGAAGAAGATTTCGAAGAATACCTTGAGAACTCTTGAGAGCACACCTTTTACTCGACTTCCGGATGAGGCGAAATGAAATAGCCAAGGTTCCTTTATACATGCTACCTAAAAAAATGGCGCCAAGATTCCCGCCCAAATGGACGCCTCGTAACTCGCATTAGGTCTTGCAGCATCTGACGACACGTGTGCAAAGCCAGAACCATTTCCAACGGGAATCGTCGAATGGAATATCAGTGCCATCGAACATTTATAACCAGTCGAGTGATATTATTCCTGAACCACCACCTGGTTCAGTCGACCAGGGGACATCCCCCACATGATTCATGCAGTCATGGAATCATGGAATATTCTCGACACATACGACATGTCGAGTAATATTACTCCTGAACCACCACCTGGTTCAGTCGACCAGGGGACATCCCCCACATGATTCATGCAGTCATGGAATCATGGAGTATTATCGACTCATTCGACAAGTCGAGTGATATTATTCCTGAACCACCATCTGGTTCAGACGACCAGGGGACATCCCCCACATGATTCATGCAGTCTAAGAATCATGGAGTATTCTCGACTCATTCGGCAAGTCGAGTGATATTATTCCTGAACCACCACCTGGTTCAGTCGACCAGGGGACATCCCCTACATGATTCATGCAGTCATGGAATCATAGAATATTCTCGACACATACGACATGTCGAGTACTATTACTCCTGAACCACCACCTGGTTCAGACGACCAGGGGACATCCCCCACATGATTCATGCAGTCTAAGAATCATGGAGTATTCTCGACTCATTCGGCAAGTCGAGTGATATTATTCCTGAACCACCACCCGGTTCAGTCGACCAGGGGACATCCCCCACATGATTCATGCAGTCATGGAATCATGGAATATTCTCGACACATACGACATGTCGAGTAATATTACTCCTGAACCACCACCTGGTTCAGACGACCAGGGGACATCCCCCACATGATTCATGCAGTCTAAGAATCATGGAGTATTCTCGACTCATTCGACAAGTCGAGTGATATTATTCATGAACCACCACCTGGTTCAGTCGATCAGGGGACATCCCCCACATGATTCATGCAGTCATGGAATCATGGAATATTCTCGACACATACGACATGTCGAGTAATATTACTCCTGAACCACCACCTAGTTCAGTCGACCAGGGGACATCCCCCACATGATTCATGTAGTCTAAGAATCATGGAGTATTCTCGACTCATTCGACAAGTCGATGTTGGAAACCGTTTCCTCTTGCGCGGCGGAAGTTGCGGATGTGGTGGCACCGGATCTTTAAAATTTTCTCTGCCTTCTCCTTTGTTGAAGTCGAACTCCACCAAACTCTTGATGAATTTCCTTTGAGATTCTACCGTAGAATCAACCACTCAATCTTCCGAGCTATATCTCGAAACCAACAAACCGAAGTGTGGGCTTCACTCACAAAGATCAACCTCTAAACTTTTTAGAGAAGTTTATAATGTCACAAACTCTTTTGGCTTTAGAAAGATAAGATGAAGAAGATCAAGTATCTTGTTCACTTTTGTTTTTCTTTCTATTCTCAACTATTGAGAAATAAGATTTTTCTCTCTACCTTACTCACAACTTTTGTGAAAAGTTTTAGCTCTCTCTTGAATTTCTTTTTCCAAAATGCTAAGTATTATGTTTACTTGAATTCACCCAACCTTTGAGTGGGAATGGTAGAGAATATGAACTAAAGTCATTCCATCAACATCCACTCAATTTTATCAATTGTAAATGGCCACACACTTGAGTGGAGTGTCAACCAAATCCATTAGATAATGGAACAAGTTAGGTAATTAGGTCAAAACTAATTAACAAAAACTTGGTGGATGATTTGGCAAACCATTAAGGTTTGTCTTGATAATGCATTTACCATTATCAAATAGTGATGTCATAATTATCTCATAATTATGCATTATCAATGATGATGTAATAATTATCTTATAATTATTATTTGATTATCTTATAATCAAAATATTAGAAAATATAATATTAAACTAATTTAATATTATTTTCATTTGTGACAAAATTATTATTAATCATATTAATAATATTCAAATATAATGTGAGCATATTATTAGACAATCTAATTATATTAGGTTTGCTACAGTTAATCGAGCTAGCACGGGGACCAAATGGACCTACGGTTCCGAGCTCGAATAATTCCGAAATATTAATTAAACTCTTTAATTAAATATTACGAATTATTAACTCCGCGTTATTCCACTAAAAACTCGAAGTTGAACTCTCGTTACCGTAGATGGAAATATAAGCCGAACAAACTCGGTGTCCATCGATATAGTCACTATATATGGATATAGCCTTTCACGATATCTCATAAATAGAGCCGGGTCATAAGTCCGTTATATCCCTCTAAATATTTTGTCTCTTAAGCACCATTGATTCTATAATGAACAATTAATTCATAACAATTATGAATATAATACTTTCTATTCGTAATAGGAAAGTTGAGCGCTCAAAATTATTCAAGTCCCGAATCAACTCTTAAAAGAGATATTCTTCTACTTCTCGAAAGAATGAGTGAATTCCATATCTGTGTAAAACGTTCCCAGCTACATACCAAAACATATCCCCAAAATACATAGTTATTGGCCGGGACTGCTACACCAACCTCACCATAGTAAATCAAAGGACACAGCCTAACATGCAGGAGTTCGTAGTACATTCAGGATTAAGATTAATCCATTTATGATCATCTAGTAGATAAAATGAATTTCTTGGGTTAACGGATATTAAAAGAAATTCATATTTATCTGAGTCCAGTCCTATATGATCATATCATACAAGGTGCCTCCATTCTCATGTCACCACATGAACGAACCCGGATCAAGGTCGTCATACAAGTATAGAATGGACCGCAGCTATAGATAAACCACAAACAAAGTACCCACTCTGTTTGCTCTCTATGGACAATTTAGATTACTAACTTCAGACTTAAATCCTCTTGTGTATCAAACATACACTAAGTCTAAAGGTACAAAAGTAATCAATGTAAACAAGACAATTAGACAATATGCAATCTAAATCAAACAACTTTGATAAATGAATAATGCGTTTATAATTATTACAATAATCAATTCCGTTTTACAACACATGAAGCTCTAGGACATAAATCCCAACAGTCGAGTGATATTATTCCTGAACCACCACCTGGTTCAGACGACCAGGGGACATCCCCCACATGATTCATGCAGTGTAAGAATCATGGAGTATTCTCGACTCATTCGACAAGTCGAGTGATATTATTCCTGAACCACCACCTGGTTCAGACGACCAGGGGACATCCCCCACATGATTCATGCAGTCTAAGAATCATGGAGTATTCTCGACTCATTCGACAAGTCGAGTGATATTATTCCTGAACCACCACCTGGTTCAGACGACCAGGGGACATCCCCCACATGATTCATGCAGTCTAAGAATCATGGAGTATTCTCGACTCATTCGACAAGTCGAGTAATATTATTCCTGAACCACCACCTGGTTCAGACGACCAGGGGACATCCCCCACATGATTCATGCAGTCTAAGAATCATGGAGTATTCTCGACTCATACGACAAGACGAGTAATATTATTCCTGAACCACCACCTGGTTCAGACGACCAGGGGACATCCCCCACATGATTCATGCAGAGTCAAGGAATCATGAAATATACACGACTCATACGACAAGTCGAGTGATCTCATTCCTGAACCACCATCTGGTTCAATCGACCAGGGGACATCCCCCACATGATTCATGCCGAGTCATAGAATCATGGAATCCGTACGACACATACAACATGTCGACTGTGGTCCTGAGCCACTAACTGGTTCAAATCGACCAAGGAACACACCTGATGATTCTTGTCGAGTCAAATACAGTCATACTCAACACCTACGTCATGTCGAATGCGATCCTGAGCCAACAGCTTCGAGTCGACCTAGAGACACCCCTGATGACTCATGTCGAGTCAAAAACAATCATTAACACACTCAACACTTACGACATGTCGAGTGTGGTCCTTAGCCATCGTCTGGTCCGAGTCGACCAATGGACATCCCTGGCGTCTCATGTCGAGTCAAACATAATCAGTGAATTTATTCACCTCATACGACAAAGATGAGTAGACCAGAAATCTTCCTCTTAAAAATTGCAAAACGAAACGTTAATAGCTCAAGATCATCGCCAAAATCAGAGGAGTAATCATACAAACCTCGATATATTCGACAGATGATACTCTCAAAGTCGGGGACAATCCAGACTTAGAGAGTAGGGGATAAACTGTACGGGCCAAAATTGGGCAAGGGGTAAAATCGACTTTTACCACAAAGCCAGCCGCAAGACCGGGGCCCAGAAGAAGATCCATGGGCCGCCTCACGAGCCCAAATTCATTAAAGACGGACAAACGGACACCAGTTACAAAGATCAGGAAGCGGATCCGAATTCATTACCGTCATCATGAAGTCGACGGTTATGGGATCTAAAGGACCTAAATGAATACATCATTGAAGAAGTCTCCAACGGGCAGAAGAGGGATCCTATAAAAGAGTAAGGCAAAGAAAAAGAAGGGATCCATAGACAACTCACATCATCAGATAAAATCCAACAGTCCGCCCTCACGGCAATTGATCAGTGGTTTAGGTATCCTAACACCTGAATCCTTTCGACTTTGATTCACTCATACTTTGGCTAACTTGAGCGTCGGAGTGCCTACGGTTTCCATCACACCGGTGGGCAGTAACCACCTCTTTTGCTCTATTCTTATTTTACAGGTTCGCTTGTGCCCCTCTACTCATTCTCAATTGTGGACCTCGACCGAAATCAGAATCTACAATACATTGAGTTCTTGCTCAAGTACATAGCACTCTGACTATCACAATATATCTTGTATTATATCTGCTTGATCCCTAATTTTTATAGAAAACGCTTTAGCTACAACATTTCCTTTCCTACTTCCGCTGCTATAATATACTCAGCTTTTGTTCTGGATAATGCTATACATGTCTACAATCTTGACTGTCATGACACAGCTTCCCTTGTAAAAGTGTAGAGAAAACCTGATATAGATTTTCTACCATCAAGATTTTCTACCAAATCTGAATTTGTACAGCCTTCCAAGATTGGATCAGCTCCCTCGTATCACATATATAACTTCGATGTACCCTTGAGGTACTTGAGACTCAATTTGACTGCCTCTCAGTGTTCTTTTCTTGGATTTTAGAGAAAATGATTCACTATACTCACTGCGTGAGCAATATCTAGTATGATACATATTATAGCATACATTAGGCTCCCGACTGCTGAAGAATATGGTATTGATGACATCTCATCTATTTATTTCTTGGATGATGGGCATGAACTCTCACTCAGTTTAAAGTGGTACGCTAGCGGAATGCTGACAGGTTTGATATTCTAAATATCGAATCTTCTAATCACCAATTTGATATAATTCTCCTGTGGAAGCCATAATATTTTGTCTTGTCTGTCTCGAACTATTATGTTGAAAGACTTAGAGAGTTTATTCTTCAGCTGGCTGATCTTCGCTGTATCTTATCCAATGATGTCTTCTACATATAATAGAAGAGCAACCAAATTTTCATCCGAAAACCTTTGAATGTAAACACATTGGTATGCTACAGTTCTTTCGTAGCTTTGACTCACTATGAATGAGTCAAACTTCTTGTACCACTGCCTTGGTGCTTGCTTGAGGCCAGACAAACTCTTTTTCAACTTGTGAACAATGTTCTTTTGTCCTAAAACCTTATGGCTGCTCCATGTAGATTTCTTCATGTAGATCACCACGAAGAAATATTGTCTTATCATCTATCTGTTTAAGCTCTAGGTTCAAACTGACTACTAATTCTATGATAACTCGAATTGAAACCATTTTTACAACTAGCGAAAAAATTTCATCAAAGTCGATTCTTTTTTCTGTATGAATCTTTTGACTACTAATTGAAATTTGTGTTTTACCACATTTCCACTGGCATCTTTCTTCAGTTTGAACACTAATTTGCTCATTATTGACTTCATGCCTTGCGGGTAGGGATGGTAGTGGGTTTGGTGCGGGTTTTCCATTACCTATCACGCACCCACATATGTAAACAAATTACCAAACATGCACCATACCCGCTGCTGGTTTTAATTTTCATTACCAAACTCGCACCCACATATAAAAATAAATTACTAAACCTGCACTGGTACCCAATGAATTTTTTTCGGGTTTTTAAAATATTTAATTCCTTTGTACTCTTAATAATACAATCTTTTTAATTAAACATTGATACTTTTTCATAACATCCAAAAAGAAAGTATTTGACAGTTTACAAATTATGATACATAAATAAAAGTTTAAAATATTTATAACAGAATGTCAAATTCATATCATCACAATTACATTCATGAATCACTAGTTAAATATCTTGCATTATGTTAAATTCATATCATCAAAATTATTGGACCATGACCAAAAGCAATTCAAAAATATTAAGAGAGAGCAATTCAAAAATTGTAAGTTAGTGAGTCCTTTTATATGAGGGATTTTTTTACCCTAAAAATAGAAAACAAAACAATTAAGCTTGCGGGTAGCGAATATCTGCAGTGTGTATCCCCTAGTTTTGCTTAATTACCAAACCTACACCAAACCATTAGCATATTTTGTTTTAAATTACCAAAACCACTTAAATATTTACCAAATCTTATCCATTGCGGGCGGGTTTTTACGGGTTTGCGGGTTTATGGGCGAAATTTCCATCTATACTTACGGGAGCTTGACTATCTCATTGCGTGCAACCATTTTCCTTTGTCAGTAAACAAAATATAGTTAGATCATGAGTATCTAGTTGATTGAATTCGGCCTCGCTCGGATCTTCGTACTTGAGGTTCAAAAATTTCTGGAGGTATATCATCATTCAGATCCGCTGATGATCTTGTAGCCTTTGATGGAGTGGGTTGCAGCTTCTTCTGCTCAACACTCTTTTTTTCCTCTTGTGGTTCTACTTCTGACATTTCATCATGCACCTTATCATTATTTATGGCCTCTCGTATTGGTGCTGGGGTTGTGTCTGAATTTGAATCAGTTTTTTCGACACTGAAATTAGAAGATATCTTAAGGTTTTCAATGTCTTATATTGTCTGGTCTTCAAGAAGCACTATATCTCTACTTCTGATAACATTATTTTCTTTAGAGTCTCATAACCTATATCTAAATTCCTCGTCTCCATTGCCTATGAAGATGCACTGAGTAGTTCTTGCATCGAGCTTATGTCTGAGCTCCTTGGATACGTGTGCAAAGGCTAAACAAACGAATGTTCTAAGGTGAGAATATAAGGGATTCTTACCAGACCACACTTTCTCCGGAATCTCAAAATTCAATGGTACAGATGGTGATCTGTAGATCAGATAGCAGGCGGCATGAACAACTTCTCCCCATAATGGCTTTGGCAGCTTAACCATGCTAATCATGCTTCTGATTTAATCCATAATGGTGCGATTCATTCTTTCAGCAACACTATTATGTTGTGGGATGAGCGGAATATTCATTTCATGTCGAATATCGTGTCTTTCGTAGTAGGTATCGAACTCTCTAGAAGTGTACTCGCCTCCATTATCTGCGCGGAGGCACTTCAGTTTCTTCACTGTTTCACGCTCTACCATGGCATGAAATGGTTTGAAATGATCCAGGACCTGATCCTTGGTTTTCATAAAATACACTCATACTTTCCGAGAACCATCATCAATGAAAGTCAAAAAATATTTGTTACCGCCTAGTGAATTAATAGAAGGGTCCACAAACATCAGAGTGTACCAGACTGAGCAATTTTGATCTTCTCATAGAAGATAAATTAAAAGAGACTCTATGTTGCTTACCGAATAGACAGTGATTGCAAGGATCTAGAGCATCATTCTTCGAGACAGTGATTAGATCTTTCTTGGTTAAGGTGGACAATCATTTCTCACTCACGTGACCGAGTCACTAGTGCCACAGATTTTGAGAAGCCTCATGTTCAGCTATATTGAGGCTTTTAGCACACATTTTCATATGAGTCTTGTATAAAGTGCCACAAATATGTCCACATGTGACGACCATGACACTTTTTATCATTCTTAATGTGTCATTGCTAAAGTGACTAGCAGAGCCCTATCTGTCAAGGGCTACCTCCGAAAGAGATTGAGCCGAAACTCTGGAACATATTTCACAGCCTTCAGGGTTATTGTACAAGCTGTATTTTTCTACATCTGAATATCACAAATTCTCATTATCTGAGAAGAACTGGTGATAAGAACATGCCTGGAACAAGCCAAGCAAACCCCTCCACGTGTTCTAAGCCCCAAAAATAGCAAATCTTGATTTTTTATAAGAACAAAATTCTTCCAAGATCAAGTCCAACCTTTAAGGAACCTTGCCTGGAACAAGCCAAGTAAACCCCTCCATGTGTTTTAAGCCCCAAGAACCGTGAATCTTGATTTTTTGTAAGAACAAAATCCTTCCAAGATCAAGTCCAATCCTTAAGGAACCTTGCCCTTAAGAACCGTTCTTTATTTCTTTGGATAATCTTGAACAGCGATACAGCGCCACAATACTTGCCATATGTTGATAAGCTTTTGTTCCGTAGAACCAAGGAAGAATCCACTCCCTCAAGATGAAACAAGTCACTTTGTTTGTGAAAAATATGTTCTTAATTCATTGTCAATTACAATGAATAATGCCCCTTTAAATATGTGGTTAACCATAATTCTAACCAAATATAATAAAATCCCAGTAAATAAATCCAATAATACATAAAATACTTGAAAATGTCGTGCATGAGCTTTGTAATATAATTAAAGTTCAGCCCGACACTTAAGCAACACATAACCTTAAAAAATATAAAATATAAAAACTGTAGAGATATATTGCGTCCTCATTTTGACCAATAAGTCGTCCGAATTGAACTTTGGTGTAAACTACAAAGTTGTAGCTCAACGAGTCCTCTTTGCAATGCAACTTGAATCACCAAAATCAGATATTGGATGAAAAAGTTACGGCCAAAATACGAATACTGTGCAAATCTCGCCACTACTAATACACCGTTCGGAGATTAAGCCGAAAATCAATCAAGGCAGCCCATGCACGTCCAAAACCCATTACATTCTTGCCTTAGACATAATAAAGCTTTCATATAAAGTATAATGCATGGACCAAACTCCAGAACCCAATGAATCTTCCAAATCCACCAAAAATGCTCAAATACACCAATCTGACCAAGCCATGCAATCAGCCACAACTTCAAGTTAACTTGGCCCAACAAACAGAGCTCATTCAGGATCACATCATTCTCCCTCTCTTGAAAAGGATTCAGCCTTGAATCCGAACCCGGATCATAAATAAAAATGACAAGATCAATGTGACGATAATCTTGGAACAAAATAAAATCACATGGAAAAGAATGGTTAAGGTGAGCAAAAGTCAATAAAGCCAATGAATGACTTTTTTTCAATATTTTTCCCCTCTCAGTCTCTCTATTGCTACTCGCATTCTTAACTCCACATGCAACCCAAAGAGATTCTCATATGGATTCACTTTTGAACCCTCATTTAAAACAAACTCAACATGGCCATGTCGCTTCCTCAAACAATCAACACACGCATTCACGATCTGATCACACTCTACATATTCGGCCACATGTAATTTTTTCACCTCATAACTCAAGACCTCACAACCAAAATCAGATTGCTCCATATGATATTCACCTTTAACAGTAACTTCAATCACTACATTGTCATCATGAACAACCAAATCGACATCACTAATGTTATTGCTCACAGCAATATCATCATTGTCATCAACATCATCAACCACCTCACGCTTATTCATAAAAATGTCAACATGTTTCATTTCATTACTCAAGGCTACGCTCATATCATTCTTGACTTCAAATTTTGCTAACACATTTTTCTCTATCAATTCTGGAAGCTCTCATAGTAACATTCTAAACTCATCAATCTCACTTTTCCTTTTAGCCCACTCTTCTCCACTCCTCTGCATGTACAACTCTTCCTTATAGACTTTTTGTAGGGTTAAATGAGCAAGCTTGATAATTTTTTCACCATACCAAAATTTTTACATATTCATATCCATATCATAAATGACTTTATTGAATGTATACCAAGGCTCACCCAATAAAACATGCGTATGACACATAGGAACCACGTCACACACTACTTGGTCAACATACTTCTCAATTGGAAAACTTACCACAATCTGCTTATCAACCTCAAACTCTCCAAAATCACTCATCCACTTATAAGGTCTATCAAGAGGTATCAATGGTAATCCCAATTTTTCCACAAGGGTAGTGCTGGCTAAATTTGTGTAATTCCCTCTATTAATAATCATATTACATACTTCATTATTGATAAGACATCTCGTGCGAAAGGTAAATACCCTTTTGTCCATCAGATTATGTATATAAATCAACCTCTTACTTGAAAGACACCAATAATGATTAAATATTTAAAGAATCACTAAGAAAATATGAAAACAAACACAAAGATACTGACTAAAAAACACCAAAAGTAAAATAAGAACACAAACCGAACTGAAACTGGACAGAATTCATAACTATTGTTTGAAATATATTTTGGGACTCGAAATGTAAACAGACAGAGTGCGGCCAACCATTAACGAATTTATATCCTCGAATACATATAAATCGATATATCATGCGTCTCGTAAATCCTTTTAGATCAAAAGTTATAGCCGTTTTAAAATCAGTGCGTGGCTGAAAAATTTTGATCAAACTGATCCGAAAATCACAGACACATTCGACTCTAATTGACTCAAAAATCCAAGAATTGAATCCTATATGCTATTACCATGCAAGAACATTATAATAACATCCAAGATTCAGTCATAAACATGAAAAACAGAAAGGAAAAAAATAAAAGGCCTAGAAATTGAAATTAGAATAGACAAAAAAAAAATGAAGACTTCATAAAACGATAAAGATAAAGAAAATCTTGACCTTGGAACCCTGAGCTCTTGATACCAAATGATAAGAACCTATCTGAAACAAGCCAATCAAACCCCTCCACGTGTTCTAAGCCCCAAGAACCGCAAATCTTGATTTTTTGTAAGAACAAAATCATTCCAAGATCAAGTCCAACCCTTAAGAAACATTGCCTTTAAGAATCTTTCTTTATTTATTTGGAGAATCTTGAACAGCGATACAACGCCACAACACTTGACACCCATTGATAAGCTTTTATTCCGTAGAACCAAGAAAGAATCCACTCCCTCAAGATGACACAAGTCACTTTGTTTGTGAAAAACATATGTTCTCAATTCTTTGTCAATTACAATGAATAATGTCCCTTTAAATAGGTGGTTAACCCTAATTCTACCCAAATATAATAAAATCCTAGTAAAATCAACCCAATAATACATAAAATACTTGAAAAATTCATGCATGGGCTTTGTAATATAATTAAAGTTTAGCCCGACACTTAAGCAACACATAACCTTAAAAAATATAAAATATAAAAACTATATGGATATATTACGTCCTCATTTTGATCAAAAATGCGTCTGAATTGGACTTTGGTGTAAACTAAAAAGTTGTAGCTCAACGAGTCCTCTTTCCAATGAAACTTGAATCACCAAATGCAGACATCAGATGAGAAAGTTATGGCCAAAATACAAAGGCTGCGTAAATCCCGTCACTACTAATATATCGTTCGGAGATTAAGTCGAAAATCAATCAAGACAGCCCATGCATATCCAAAACCCATTCCATTATCGTTTTAGACATAATAAAGCCTTCATATAAAGTATCATGCATGGACCAAACTCCAGAACCCAAGGAATTTTCCAAATCCACCAAAAAGGCTCAAATACACCAATTTGACCAAGCCATGCAATCGGCCACAACTTCAAGTTAACTAGGCCTAACAAATAGAGCTAATTCTGGATCACATCAACTGATATTTCCCACCTTCATTACACCAAAGTTTCATGCTTTGTATGTTTTGAAGAAATCCTTGTGAGGGGTGACGTGATAGGATGCTGCAGTACCTACCACCCACTCAACATCTTGAGTTACGGTGTGAAGGCATGTCGCTTCTTGGATGTAGCAGATGGATACTATTGGGGTTGGTGCTCAGAGCGCAAATTCCCATTTGTATTTCCTTGAAAATACTTTTGTAAATATTTTGTTATGAATAGAATGAGCAGTTTCTATAATATAATATATCTTCTAATATGGTAAAGATGTAATTGACCTTAGAATGATTAGTCCTGATACTGTTGCAAAAGCGTCGCAACTGACATTGAGTTGTATCATGACGTTGTCATTCTCAGACTGTTCCTGGTCAAGGTTTACATTATTTGGTCAGTAAAGTAAACCCGTTGAGACCAGTACGTGTCGTATACTGGAATATATGATTCCAATGGTTTCTCAATGAACCATGAGTCTTGGAGACTCGTATAGACGTGTATGTGTTTATAGCGGATAAACATCGAACGACTCACCAAAGATTCTTAATAGATGATACACCAACATCAATAAGAATCTTCTCGGGTTAAGTAGAATTTGTGATTCTTCGACTTGAGATACCATTGTGGGCACATGAGACATCTTCCACACTTATATGGCAGTCACGTCACCGATCTATTTAGATCAGACCTCCGCCTGTTCGTTGGGTGTGGATAGATCCTCAGGGTGTCCTGTGTGTGTCGAGATAAGATCCGTCAGTTTTGTGTACAGAGCATAGGTAGTCCATATATGATTAGCAATCAGATAAAAACCATGGGCCCGTGGTACATTTTAGAAGCCAGTTCTAAATGTTCTTTTTGAGATTGCTAATAGAGACGTCGACGAGATAGTCTCTATAGAGATTTGACGTTTACATCTATATCTCTGGGATATATCCGGATACCTGTGACGAATGAATTATACATATGCCATGACCTCGACATGTATGATTCAGCGAGTTTATCCGTGGTCGTCATAATTTACGTGTGGGTAAATTATGGACACGAAATTGGATTTCGTGATGGATATGCCTGAATCAATAGAGTCTCACTAATGAAATATACTCGTAGAGCACTAGGGCAATATTTATAAATAATATTGATTATTTATAAGTCGTTTAAAGGTTAAACAAAAAATTACATGTGTTGGGACTTAATAGTCATTTCTTAATTTTTGTGTATTTGCATTTAATGTTAGATTTTATCAAATACACATTAATTAATTGTCAAATTAAGATATTTGACTTATATCATAATTATATATGTATTTGATATTTAATGTAAATATAATACATATATTTAATATATTTGTATTTAAATAAATAATTAATTATTTAATTGTTAAATGATTAAATTAATTGAAATATAAATATCTTAAAGTTGTGATAATTATGGAAATTCTTTTGGTTGCCTTTGTTGACTTTAAGTAATTCATTAAATGGTTTAATGATATAGCTTGCAAGTTGATTAAAACTTTAATTGAAACAAAATAAAAATATCTAGATATTTTATTTATTCTTACTACACTATTCGGCCAAGGTCATTTTTGGAGCAAGTATAAATTATTTTGTTTCTTTTAGGATTTCATAAGTTCATGTACACAAAATAAAACATAAAAGAGAGTTGACATCAAACTTTGAAGGTAAAGAAGCAAAGGCTTGAAAACTTGGATTTTGTAAGTCTTTCTTTAAAGCTTTCAACATGAAATTTATTTCTAACATGCTTGGCATAATTTTGTGTTGCTTTGATGTTCTCTCATCTCTTATAGTTTGTGTTTATATGGTTTTGAACTTGAATGAATGATTGATGCATGTAAGTAAGCTTTAAATGGTTTAAAAGCTTTACTTTTGATTCTTTAGAAATCAAAGTTGTCATTCTAGAGTTAGTAAGCCACTCCTTGGTGACCTAGAATTGTTTTAGAGTTATTTCAAAGTGGTGAGGCTTGTTTGGTGAAGTATTGAGTGGATTAAAGTGTTGGATTTAAAGATTTGGTTAAATTGGACAATTTGGTAAAATTGAAAAATTAGGGTTCATAACTGATAACCCACTCCAAATTTGGGGCTTTTCATATATGTGATGTATTATGGTATGAATATGATGCATGTAAATTTTTGGGTTGATTGGATTTGATCTTGGCATGTTTTGAACAAAATGGACCAAATTACAATTAATTAAAAAATGGGGGTGCTCACGGCAATTAGATAAAAGTTTGGAGATTTGTTGAAAATCTGATTTTGATATATTAGATATGTTGGAAATCATTTTAGAAGTGATTTTGAATCATCCAAAATTGTATTTGACAACCTTTGGACTAAAATGATCAATTTACAAAGTTTTGGGGCAATTCGGTAATTACCAAGAAATTTGATCTTTTGTGTACTTTTTTAGAATTTGATAATTGGATAATTAAATAAATAAGATTATTTAATTGATCCGAGAAAAATTTTGAAATAAAAAATTTTTAATTTTCCACTATTCCGCTGCGTTACTGGATTTCCGCCATAAAACCCATTCAGATACATCTCATGAGACAACTACTGGTGTCTCCGCATCATTGTTCTTTGGCTAGGAATTACCTTGAGTCTTCTCTCGTTGTAGCTTTCGGCAAATTTGTCTTTAAGTGGCATTCTATGCCACAATAGTATCACTTGTAAGTATGATTTCTTCCGTCTGTGGATTTGCCTCTACTTTTGCTTCCACCTCTCCCTCTACCCTCGATTCTCCGTGACAAGTGCTTGTGTCTGATATGTGCCCACGTCTTTTCTTCTGGCCTCCTCATTTGACAGAACATATTTTACCATAGACATGATAAGTTTGCCTCTTGGAGCTGAATTGTTGAGAGTAACCACCAATGTATCTCAACTACCAGTAAGATAACTGAATATTAGGAAGGCTTGTACTTCATCTCCAGTTGCATGTCTATTGTAGACAACTGGTTCACTATGCTCTGAAACTCATTGGTGTGTTCTGCTATTGAAGTTCCACACCTTAACTTCAATTTCCCTAAACACCTCATTATTAAGGCTTGATTTCGAGCTGTCTTGGCCTAGTACATGCCTTCCAACTTCATCCACATTTCGTAAGCATCTGTATCATGTGGTACATGGTGGATGAGACTGTGGCTGATCCACTATCTAATCTGACCGAGAGTTCTGTTGTTGAGTTTATTCCAGTCACTCTCTTTGACAGAATCCGGTCTTACTCCATTCACCTCGATTATATCAAACAGATCTTTGCACTGCAAATAATTTATCATTCGAGGCCTCCATATGGAGTAATTGGTTGCTGTCAGCTTGATCATTGCACCAGAAGAGGAATATTCCATTTCCATTTTAAATTTAAAGTTTAAAATGAAAATAGGACAAAATGGGGACTGATTTTTACAAATCAGAGGTCACTGTTACGTCCGGAATGATGTAAATGATGGATTTGACTCTTCGTTGGTCCAAATCCGATTTATGGGCTGATTTATAATTTTCTAAAACTTATGGGACTAAAAATTAAATTACAGAGACTTCATAGGGCTTAAAAAAATTTACCAGATATGTTGACGTGGCAAAGTGGGACCGAATGGTAACGTGGTTGCTGACGTGGCGATGATGCGTGCTGACTCAGCTCTGACGTGTAATAACGTGTTGCTGACGTGGTTGTCTTCAATCTTCAGCAGCGCGTGATGCGCGTGGGTTGGCTACTACCTGGTGAGTGCGACTCGTGCGGGGTGTTCCGACCTCCGTTTGGTCACCAGAAATTAACATCGTGCTCGTCTCAACGTGAACAAGCTTATGATATGCTCAAAACTAATATTTGACAACTTTCCCGAAATTCAAATTTTTCGAACCAAGTTTTGTTAAGATTCAATTAATTATAATTTCTTATCTATTAAATTCATGAGTCATAAATGCATAATTAAGCCCAAATTAAAGAGTAAATGAAAAAATGAATTAAAATAAAAAAACTGAAACTACAGAAAAAGGGAAACTTTAAATTGACCAGCCTTTTACAGTCTGTAACCAACTCCACTAACTGAATCACCAAATAACATAAACTGCAACCTCCTTTCCCGCCAATAAAAGAACTCTGTTCTTGCTCTCTTTGAAAGAGACAACACGCCATGTTAGAACTCAAGATTTCGAATGTAGATATTCTAAGCAAAGCTGTGAAACCGCTCATGGAGATAGCCGGTGAAGGCATCCCCAATTACAGCCCAGATGGAATATCAATTATAGCTTTGGACCCAGAAGAGTCAGTTCATGTTGTGCTAAGCGTCAAAGCTTTCGATTTGAATAATAACAATTTCTTTCGCTGCGATCACAGTGGCATTACTGTTGTTGATTTTGTTGAGCTTCGAAATCGTCTGGAACTTGAACATGATGAAGACTCCATCACCATTTTTGCTGGTGCATGGGAAGATAGATTCCACATTCTGTTTGGTAAAGTGGGTCAGTACAAAGCAACCTTTTGCTCATGTTCTTGATGTTCTTTTTCAATTTTCAAGATCCCTTTTTGATGGGTTAATTAGTTCTTGAACATCTTTGCTTTAGCTTTGATTAACAGAAAAGTTTTGAGGTCATTTTATATTTATATATCTTACTTTCATGTTCTTGTGAGCTTTCTGTTGGATTGTCATTGGTTTTGGGTGTTTGTTAATGGTTTCTATTCTGGCCTTCTTTGGATTAAGCAACCACGAAGTGTAAATTTTCACAATCTTGATTAGATTTTAATGAAAAAATTAAATTAAAATTTCCAAGATTAGCAAGATTAACCACTCTGAATATGAAAGAAACTCAGATTGAAATCTTTATGCTTCCCTATTTTTCTAGCTATAGATGATATTTTAACTATGCAAATATGGCTTAACTAATAATTAGTACTGGTGCATGACTTGTCAATCACATCTCAGGATTATTTAATCAGTTCAGACAGTTGGAAATGGAATTAACTCCAGTTACAGAAAAGCATCTAGATTCTGTGAGACCTTTTCAGCAATATGATCAATACGAAGCGTTTCTTGGGATTCCATCAGAAGATTTCTATGAGAATTTCCTGGATTGGGTCCGTAATGAGGTTCAAGGTATCTTCATCATCATCTCCATCAGTTTCAATTATATAATCCATGCTTGTCTAGAACTGTGAATGTGCTAACGCATCGTGTCATCATTTCAGTTTCTATTACCATAACACATGAGCAAGTGAAATTTTCTGCAGAAGATAAGAGCTATGTCCTTCCAAAAGGAGCAAGTGAGGTAATCAAATAAATAACCAAAGACTATATATATGCGTGTGTCGCACACTCGTATGTCATTTGTGCATTATGTTCTTGCAGCGAGGTGAATGTATCATTGAAGGTGTTGGAGAAGGAGATCGAGTTGAAGCAGAGATCACTCTCCTTAAAATTCACAAGTTCATGGATGCATCTCTTCTGTCAAGCAGAGTGTGGATATTCCTCTCTGAAGATATACCTACAATGCTGAATTTTCATGTTGCTGCCGTTGGTAACATCATGTTTTATTTCATGTAATAAGTTCCAATTCAAACTTGGATTATCAACTGTAACATTCCATAATCACTCCATATTTGGTGAAATTGGCAACATAGTGTGTTCTACTTTAAGCAGCTAGCTAAGCTTAGCTGGGTTCCAATTTCCCAACTGAACTTTGTTAATCTGAATAATTGTAAAAATAGAGCAAATGAACATGTTTCAAAGTTGTAATAGAGGGAAGTGCCTGGATTTTTCAATATCTAGTTGTAAGTTCAATGATGTTGAATAAAATCTACATTACATGGCATGCTTCAGTAGTCTCATCGAATTTTCCTTGGTAAATGTTTCTCTGCCAGAGGAACACAACAAAGTTAAAACAGTTTAACTTAAGAACCAATTTTGCAGTAACTTTTACTTTGTTGATATTTGTGTATAATACTGATCAAAATTAAAGGACAGTATGATCTCCATCATTGACTTTGTGTTAAACAGTAAATTAACGGTTATGATTTATCTAATATGGGTCCCAGTTATCTCCTTATCTACTGCTTAGTGTTGTTGGCGACTTGGTCGCATAAATGGATTTTGATGACGTCAACACGAAAGAAGACTTCGACGTACAAACACGAAGCAATACAAAAAGTGTCGAAGCATATGAGGTGAATAGCGAGATTGTGAAGACTTGCGGCAAATTAAAGAATATATTGCAAAGTCTTAGCTTATGATTTAATTTGTAATGTGAATTGTAATATTCAAGTGCCTAAGCTCATAGGGATCATGCATATTCACTTAGATGCATTAGGATCATGACAAAATGCTTTAAAACCTTCATATCTGCATTTTAGTACTAAGTCATGCTCACTGGAACCGGCATGGACCTTACCGGTCATTAAACCGGTGTTCCTAGGGTCTGCACACTTACTGGAACCGGCATACTCCAAACCGGTCTCCATACCGGTTCCCATACCGGTCAGCCCAACGGCTAGTTCCTTCACTGGAACCGGCATGACCTAAACCGGTCTACATACCGGTGACCATACCGGTCAAGCTCTCACTGCACACACTCACTGGAACCGGCACGGACCATACCGGTTTCCATACCGGTCTAACGACTAGTTTCTTAACAGTAATATATCCGTTGAGACCGGCATGCCGGTACCATACCGGTCTCAGCAATGAACTGCAGGGACATTTTCATTTTCTATATAAATGAGTCCCAAATTTGTTTTTGCCAACTACTTGCACCTTCATATCATTTATTAGAAAGCAAAAACAAGAGTGTCTTAAATCTTCAAATACTTAAACACTCATACAAGCTCACACACATCTTCATTACATTTAGTGAGCAGCTTAGATCATTTGGGTTTGCAACTCACACAATCTTCTTATTATTTGTGAGTGCCCAAGTGTGTTTTAATTCTTCTTTATCAAAACACTTGCGGTTTGTGAAATCCCATTTGATTGGGTAAGTTGTAAAGGTTGTGAGTGCACCTACGAACAAAACTCAAAGTTGTAAAAGGTTCGGAGTGCGCCTTTGCGGAAAACTCTTGGTTACGAGTGAACCACGTAAAACTCGATTCTAGTGGAAATCTTCAAGCGAGGCTTGGGGGAGTGGACGTAGGCACGTTTGGCCGAACCACTATAAATCTCGGTGTCGTATTTCTCTTTCCCTTAACTTTTACTTATTTGCAAGTTTATTTACATTTATATTACTGAATAGAAAACTTGCATATAGGTTATTATTTATAATAGAGAAAAATTAACCTAAGAGCTTATTTGGTAATAAGAGCTAAAAATCGGCAAAAATTTATTAATTCCGCATTTATAGCGATAACCCAATTCACCCCCCTCTTGGGTATAGAGATTTCTTGTCGCTATTGCTTGTAGGTACTTTCAAGTGCGTCACAAACTCAACTCAATATTGAAATCCTAATTCGGTAAAATTAACGACCTAAGTGGAACCGTCTCACCTAAAACTTAAGTCAAAACTCATATCACGCTCAGCACCTGCGAGAGTGGAAAGTGGAAACAGTCCTTATCACCTAAAAGAGTCGAAAATGCAACGACCTTTCCCGCTCTAACTCACACTTCGTAACTAACTCAACTGACTAAATCACTAAATAACAGAAACTGCAACCTCCTTTCCCGCCAATAAAACAACTATATTCTCGCTCTCTTAGAAAGAGACGTCACATTCACACCACCATGTTAGAACTCAAGATTTCGAATGGAGATATTCTAAGAAAAGCTGTGAAACCGTTCATGGATATAACCACCGAGGGCACCGCCATCTACACCGAAGCTGGAATATTACTCATAGCTTTAGACCTAGAAGAGTTGATTCATGTTACACTAAGCATCAAATCTTTCGAATTGGATACTGATTTCTTTCGCTGCAGTCACAGGGGCGTTACTGTTGTTGATTTTTACGCGCTTCGAGATCGTCTTGAACTTGAACATGATGAAGATTCCATCACCATCCGGGCTGATGCATGGGAAAATACATACCATATTTTGTTTGGTAAAAAGGGTCAGTACAAGCAATCTTTGCTCATTTTCTTGATTTCTGTTTCAGTTTTCAAGAATCCTTTAATTTTGTTGAGTTACTTAATTAGTCTTGGACATCTTTGCTTTAGCTTTGATTAACGAAAATGATTATCAGCTTTCTGTTGGATTATTATTAGTTTTGGGTGTCTGTTAATGCCTTCCATTCTGATACATTTTTGGATTAAGCAACTCTAGTTGTTGAAATGAAAATTTTCACAATCTTGTCTAGATTTTAATGAAAAAATTACATTAATTTTTCCAGTTATACTGATATTGATTAGCAAGATTAACTAATCTGAATATGAAAGAAACTCAGCTTTATGTATGTGCATATGGCTTACCTAACAATTAATTAGTACTACTGGTGACTGGTCAATCACATCTCAGGATTAAATCAGTTCAGACACTTGGAAATGGAATTATTTCAAGTTACACCAGAGCATCTACCTTCGATAATTTCTCCGCATTATGATTACAACGTGTCTCTCGGGATTCCGTCAGAAGATTTTCACGAGATTTTCCAGGATTGGGTACTTAATGGGGTTCAAGGTATCATCAATCATCATCATCATCTCGATCAGTTTCTATTTTATAGTCCATATATACTTGTCTAGTGTGAATGTGCTAACACATTTATTTTTATTATCATTTCAGTTTCTGTTACAGTAACATATGAGCAAGTGAGATTTTCTGTTGGAGATCGGATTTCTGTTCTTCCAAAAGGAGAAAGTGAGGTAATCAAATATATAACTAAAGACTCTCTCTCTCACTCTCTCACTCTCTCTATATATATATATATGAAAAGGGCAAGTTGTTTAATTTGTGCATTATGTTCTTGCAGCGAGGTGAATGTATCATTGAAGGTGTGGGAGAAGAAGATCGAGTTGAAATAAAGACCACTCTCGTTACAGTTAACAAGTTCAAGGATGCATATCTTCTGTCAAGCAGATTGTGGCTATACCTCTCCGAAGGTGCACCAGCAATTCTGAAATTTCCTGTGGCTGACATTGGTAACATCATGTTTTATTTCAATGAATAAGTTCCAATGCAACAACTCCAAACTCTTTTCCCCAAATTCAAACTTTGATAACTCCAAATTTGTTATACTACTGTCCTGCAATTTGCTATGTGGGTGAAGTTGGCAACATAGGTGTTCTATTTTAAGAAGTTACAGTTGGGTTCCAATTTCCCAACTGAACTTTGTTAATCAATGTAAAAATAGAGCAAAATGAACATGTTTCAAAGTTGAAATAGAGGGAAGTGCCTGGATTTTTCAATATCTAGTTGTAAGTTCAATGATGTTGAGTAAGATCTGCATGGGATGCTTCATTAGTCTCATCGAATTATTTTTGTAAATGTTTCTCTGCCAGGAACACAACAACGTTAGTACAGTTTAACTTGAGAACTA
>SKCR01036316.1:0-69924 GCA_019454045.1 Zanthoxylum bungeanum | reverse complement strand
ATTATTACAAAACTAGATGCTTCCTATGAAATCAGGGAAAAAATCCCAAGGAAAGTACAAGGGAAATGAATGCTGAAGGCCTCAATTTATAGGCAAATTCTGCGTCTAGCGTCGCGACGCCAACTTCCTTCTTGCGTCGCGACGCTGGCTTTGTTGACTTGGTCCACGCGGCTTGACTTGTTGACTATTGACGGGTATTTCGTCGGCCCAATAGGATTTCGACACGTGGCACGGGATAAGATTCGATCCAATGGCATCTTGACACATGGCAGAAGATGATTCACTAATGATTCGGTCCATTCAGAAGGTGACACATGTCACGCGGAGTGTCGGCACCATAGAATCATGACACGTGTCCAGGCGCATTTTAGCATGATCGATTTTGATGATGACACGTGTCACGGTGCACGTTAGCATGATCGGCGTACGTTAGCATCCGGTGAATTTAGCAAATTTGTTCTGACTGGTCCACGTGTCTGGCGCATGTTAGCAGGCGGCGCACTTTAGACGTTGCGACGCAGAAGGCTTGCGCGGTCAAATTACAAAAATGCCATTTTATTCCTTTTTCACTATTATGGCCTCAAATTGCTTCCAATGCTTTCCAAACTTTATTTATCTGCAAAATAACAATAAAACACATCAAAAAATTCACAAAACCCGAGAAATTATACAAAATATTAGGTTAAATGAGTGGAAAATAATGATATAATTACCACTCATAAGTTAATAAGAAGTATTAAGATTAAGACTCAATAAATAAACCAATATATTACACAAGACACAAAATAACCAACTTATAAACCAGTGATATTGGAATTCATCACAACCCTAGATATGGTATTTAGTTACAACACATACCTAGGATTATTAAAGACATAAATAAAGAAAACATTATAAAACGAACTTGAAATTTAAAAAGGTAAAATAAAACAATAAAATAGAATGTTGGGGTTAGAGGATCCACTTTTATTAATTCTAATTTAGAAATCTCTCTTATTATAATATATAAATCTGCATTATATTACCAACCGACCAGACATGCGGTATCATGATTAAGTCAAATTTTTAATTAATTCCAACCGACCATAAAGGCGGTATCCAATTAAGTCAAGTTAAAATTAATTTAATTAAGTCCAACCGACCAATAAGGAGGTATCTCATTAAGCCATATTTTAAGATAATTTATATATTATAAGTAAGAGAGATTAATTTAAATTATAATAATAAAAGCTTTACCTTTCACCCCGGCAAAAAGAAGTTACCTACTCATACTTTAAAGTAAAACAAAGAAAGATTTATTGCTTAAAATAAAAATTAAATATAAGAAAGCTGTAAATAAACAAGCAAGATATTATATTCTTAGTATTCTTAAGGAAATCCCCATAAGAAAGTATATCTTTTTCAAATGAAATCTGCCTCAATTTATAGGAAAAATAAGGCTTGCGCGTCGCGACGCTTGTTGATGCTTGACATGTGGCACACGGCTGTCGACAACTGAATTATTGGCTCAATGTCGCGACGCGTAAAGGGTTGACGTTGCGACGTTGACGTCATGATGATGCAATGATGACGCATGTGATGACGCATGTGATGACGTGGTGATGATGTGTGTCGGTAGAATAGTAACTGAGGCGCGTTGCGACACAGAAGGTGTGCGCGTCGCGACACGAGTTTCCATGTTTGCCCTTTTTGTCTGTTTTTCGCCGTTTTAGTCCTGATTTGATTCCATTGAGTCCTGAAATCTTATTTATCTACAAAATGACACAAAATACATCAAAATATTCACAAAACTTGAGAAACTATACAAATTATTAAGTAAAAGTGGCGGTAAATATTGATATATTTTCCGCTTATCATGTATTTGTATTTAATATATGATTTTATTAAATACACATAATTAATTGTCAAATAAGATATTTGACATATATTATAAATATATGTATTTGGATTATTTAAAGTAAATATTATACATATATTTAGATATTTTTATTTAAGTAATTATTTTATTATTTAATTATTAAATAATTAAAATATAAATATCTAACTTTATGATTTTGTTTGGAAATGATTATAGTGTAAATATTTTACTTATTAACATTTAAGGAAAAGGTTTTCAAAATGATTTTTGCTTCTTTAATTTGTTAAAAAATGAAAAATATCTATTTCTTTTTCCTTAGTAATTTTGGCCAACCCTAGGATATATATAAGGGTTTTATTTTTCATTTGCTTTCATTAGGTCAAGCCTCCAAAAATACATAAAAGAAAGGTTGAGAAAAAAAAAAGAAGTGTGAAGAAGAAAATCAAAGAAAACTTGAAGATTAGTAAGTAATTTCATCTTTTCTTTATATAGAAAAATATTTCTATTGTTCTTAGCTTTAACATATGATGTTCATATGTTTTTCTACTCTCTTTATTTTGTGTTGAGAAGTTTGGAAGCTTGAATGAAGAATACATGCATGTATGATAATTAAAGTAAGCTTGTTAATGGTTAACAAGCACACTTTTGATCATTTTATGACTTGATTTTCATTCTAGAGTGTTATGACCACTCTTATAATACCTAGAATTGTTCTTGAGTTCTTTATTGGTGGATACTTTGATTGAATATTAATATGATTAATGTTGATAAAATTGGATTTAAAACATGAAAAATGAATATTTTACATTTAGATCAGATCTGGAAATTCTGGAAATTTGGTGATGAAAAATATATTATTTAAATATATTGGATGTGTATTGGGTATTACAATAATTGCCGGAAATTATTTCAGAGTGAAAATATACGAAAACAGTGAAAAAATGTGTTACTAGGTGAGTTTCAGGCTTGCCGGGTGACGGTTGTCCAAACAGTGAGTTGTTCATTATTCGGACAGCCCATGAACTGCCCAATTATTATTGGGGCTGACATGGGCAGCCCCATGTGTATTGACTGGTCGGTTCGGACAAAAACGTGTTTTATGTTATTTTACAGAAAAACGTTTTCATAAAAGTTTCGTGGTGTTTCTAAATTATTTATGCTATTATTTGATATTGAATAAATATACTTAGCTGAAATATGAATGAATTATTCATATGAGATATTGAATAATTTATTTGGTAAGTTTAAAAATTTTTAAAGTTACGATTTCGCCAGAACCGCGCCTTCCGCTGCGCCCGACCCTAACAAAAACATATTATCCAGATCCTACAAACCTTTTTGTTTCAACCTTTCTTTAGAATCCACCTTGAAGACTTTGTTGTTTATCTGTCTTCTTTTTTTTTTGAGATTATTTTTTGATTGACCATCAACTCAAAACACAACTTAACACAATTTCTTAAGCCTTCAGAGTTCTCAAGGAGGAAGATTGATAGTGAGAGTTCTGGCATTGTGTAACATCCCAGATTTTCGGGACTGTTCTAGAAGATTCCCGGACCGATGTTATAGTCTCGGATCATGATGATAATGAAGAATAAGAGTTCAATCGATGTTATATGGGTTAGAATAATATATTATGAATATTCGTCGCGTTGGAAAACGTGTGGGATCAAAATTCAGTTACGCGATTTTTACTATACGAGTAAAGTTTACTGTTTTGACCATAGAATTAGCAAACAAACTTCGATCGAGTTGATTCTTAAACCAGCGGACTCTTTTTTCCGAGACGAACAATTTTCACGTTGAATTGTTTTCAAGAATCATGCCAGAAGGGCTTCAAAATTATAGTTTTCCGAAAATACCCTTAATAGTGGGGACAAGATAGTAATTTCTGGATTTATGATATTTGTAATATTATTATTATTATTATTTATTATCATCATTTACAAAAGAAAAAGAAAGAAAACAAAAAAAAAAAGAGAAAAGAAAGGAGAAGGGCCACGAACGTGAAGAGAGAGAGACGCCGGCAGCGATCCGGCCGGCGTCTGGCCGGCGCACCGGTGGCAATCGAATCTTCCGGTGACGAAGTTCACGATGGTGGCCGGCGATCGCTCAGTTGGCAGCAGACGTGTAGGACACGGGATGTTGACGACGCTGTTATAGGCTCACGGCCTAGTTGGGAGTACGAAATAACATGGAGTCGCCACCCGATGTGAACCGGGACAAAGATTTAAGGCCGCACTCACCCCTCGCAAGGGAAGACCTCAAACCGTTGGGTTCGGAATGGTCCATTACTTATGTCGTTTGTAATGAATGGATTTGTGCAATATTAACCAAGTCTACTCAACATACATGTTGGTCAAAGTTGTCTAAATTATAGGTTTGCATGCTTCAACAGTAACCTTTTCATAACGGCAAACATTCGGCATCACACATCAAACATGCTACATACATAGTAATCTAAACATACCTTAACTTAAATTCCTCATATAAAAGATAAATAACTAAAACATGCTTGAAATAAAAAACAACATTATAATGGCCTAATCATGCTCAAATACAAGTTGGATGAAATGAAATATATGAATCCTTCAAGTGGTACGGGGCATTGTATCCCGAGTGCAAACCATAATACCGTCCATTCAGATTTGGCTATGGAATTTATGTCCGGGTTTCCATCCAATATACCACAAGAAAGAACACATATTTCATTCACCCAAAATCACATCATACACCAATTCATTATTTCACGTGAACTAGTTCTAAATAACATGTTCAACTAACTATTCAAATTAAACACATAAAATACATTTTTAAGTCATTATTTCATGTGGGCCAATTCAAACCATATGCTAATCTAATTATCTATGCTAAATATCACAAAACACATCTTCTAAATCATTATTTCATGTAAATAAATTTAATAATATAAACCCTCAGGTCTAACCTTTTTTGTCACTTTTCGGAGATGCGTTATACAGCCATCGGAAAGGCTAAGATACTGCAATTATGCTGGTTTGCTGACAATTCCTTCGCTATTTTGCTGTTTCGTTCGTTGTTTACACTCTGTTTTGCTGCTGTTTTGGGTGCAATTTTGGGGCTGGTTTGGGCAGTTATAGTGGTCTCGGCAATGAGGCTTGGCAGTTTGGTGTTATGGAGTACTCGTTGAAAGGAAAGATGCGTGCCGTGGTCTGGCCGAGTGGTTCCAGGGGCTTGTTAGGTTTGATGTTGGTTCAGTGGCTGGTTCACGGTTAAATGATTGGCAAAGGGGAGTGGCTGTTCACTTTGTGCGTGAAGGTGAGGTGCTCGGTTGGTGTGTTTGCCGAGAGTGGATGCACTGGTCTGTTTGATCTCCTTGAAGCCGAGAAGAAGATGATGAACAGTGTTGATGTTGTGGGATGATCAAGATCCAGGGAGCCAAGTTGATGATGATTGAGGTTTAGTTGAGAATAGTTGAGGGTTCAGTGAGAGAGAGGGCTGCCGAGAGGTTCCAAATGATGAGTCCAGTGAGGGATGGTGATGTAGTGAGTTCAGTGATGGTTGCTGTTAATGAAGGAAGAAAGGAGGTTCACATGGCTACTGCATGCGGTGCTCGGCTGTGGTTGCATGAGGTGCCGAGCTGATCAGTTCTGCCGAGAAGATGAAGATGTGTTGCTGGATCAAGTGGTTCGTGGAGTTGCTTGGTTTGAAGACAGTGGCTAGGGTTCTCGGTACTGCAGGGGCTATTGATCTTGTTTGAAGATTGATGGTGCCGAGAGCTGCTGAGTTTGTTTGATGCAGAGAAGTGGATGTCGAGGGCTTGTTTTTTATCTCAGCCGAGAAGGGAGAAGGTTCGGTGGAGGTTCAGTTTGATGTGCGTTAAAGGAGATGAATCCGAGTGAAGGAAATGGTTCAGGCCGGGAGTTGCTGAAGAGATGAGGGAGTAGATTAGGGCTGTTACGTAGAAGGGTTGTTTGGGTTTAGGGGCGTTGATCATGATGAAGAGAGGTGAAGGGTGCCATGAAGTTCAGTTCAGTTGGTGATCCAAGAGATGATCATGAGGGTCCAGAGGCTGTGTCCATCGTTTTGCTGAGAGAGAGTGGGTTTTACGTGTGTATCTTTGGCCAGGGGAGCAAGGGCTATTTGGTTCTCTTTTTATAATGTTGAGGGAGCTTAGGTGAGGAGTTAGTGAGTGGGGGAGTGAATTATTGGGTAGGAAAATTTATGAAAACGTGTGGGACATGAAGTGTTTGGTTTTGGTGATTTAATGAAAAGGGAAGTAGATGCACGGTTGAATTCTTATTAATAAATGTGGGGTAAAAAGCTTTGGATTTTTGTTGAAGAAAGGGAAATGGACCTGGGTGAAAGGGATGGCTCTTGATGATGGTCTGCAAGGCTGATTGAGGATCTCACATAGGGCTTGATGCATGGATTTTGTTTGTGTTTGGCAAATGGTACAAATGTGGGGCAATTGTTATTGAAATAAAATAAAGAGAAAAGAAAAGGAAAGGTCTTCACGTGGAGGACATCAAGATTTGGTGAGTGGAGACAAGGTGTGATGACAATTGTTAATAAAAGAAAAGAAAAAGGGAGTTGTTGGAAGCTTGGACAAAGTATGGTGATAATTGGTTTGATAAACAAATAAATAAAACAAGTTCGGTGGAAAAAATGTGATGGCCGAAAATGTGTGTGAAAGGGAGAATTAATTGTTTTGTTAAATTGTTAATTTATGTGTGTGTATGGAATGTGCGAAGGGTGTATTAATTTTGTGTTTTGGTTCTTCGTTATTTATGTTAAAAATTATCATTTAATTGGTTGGTAATTTTTAATGATTTAAATTTAATTCAAATTAATTTAATTGGTTGGTGAATTTTAATTTGCATGGAAGTTGAAGGGACACAGATGTGCTTTGAAATGAATATTAAACAAGCGAACTCTGAGCGAACCCAGCGAATTAAATCCAAAATCTATTATCTCTTGACTTCACCTTTCCTACGACCGCTTTCTGCGACCTCCATGACTAAAAGGCGGTGCCTCCTTTCAAGACTCCTCATCGGGTTCGGTATGCAAAAATGCAATGCCTACAGTCGCCCCCACTTTGATGGTTTTGTTCAGTGTGTGCCAGTGACAATCCTATCAAAGTTTGTGCAATGCATTTTTACTTACCTGGCTCGCCAGCTGCCGCATGGTCCGCCTGTTGCTGAGTTGATGTGGGCCTTGGCCCTAGGATTCATTCCCGGGTTGATCATGGCATGATGGTGAGGTGCTGTCGACCTCTGGGCTTTGTTCCCGAATTGTGTTAAGGCTGTGGGCTTTGTTCCCAAACTGTTGAGATGAGGCTTTATTCCCCTGGGATTTGTTCCCGAGCTATTGAGATATGAGGCTTTATTCCTCTGGGCTTTGTTCCCGAATTATGGGTCTTGTTCCCTGAACTGTGGGTATTGTTCCCGGTTTGAGTTAAGGTGTGAGGGTCTTCTTCCCTGAACTGTGGGTCTTGTTCTCGATTTGAGTTGAGATGAGGGTATTCTTCCCTGAACTGTGGGTCTTGTTCCTATTTTGAATTGAGCTGAGGGTCTTCTTCCCTGAACTGTGGGTCTTGTTCCCGATTTGAGTTGAGATGAGGGTTTTCTTCCCTGAAATGTGGGACTTGTTCCCGATTTGAGTTGAGATGAGGGTCTTCTTCCCTGAACTGTGGGTCTTGTTCTCATTTTAGTTGAGATGAGGGTCTTCTTCCCTGAACTGTGGGTCTTGTTCCCGAACTGTACTGATATGAGGGCTTTATTCCCGAAATGAGCTGAATGCAGGCTTTTTTCCTGAACTGTACTGAATGCAGGCTTTATTCCTGAACTGTATTGAATGCAGGCTTTATTCCCGAACTGAGCTGAATGCAGGCTTTCTTCCTGAACTGTACTGAATTTGGGCTTTATTCCCGAACTGAATTGGTCTGGTTGTGCCATTTTCGGCATATGATGAGTGTGCCCCATTTTGGAGCGCCATTTTCGGCAAGTGATGAGTGTGCCCCATTTTGGAGCGCCATTGTTGATGCGATGGTGGTCCATTCCCGAACTGTCACCATGTTGTGGTCCATTCTCGAACCGATCTCCATTCCCGGAGTGTTACTGTGATGTGATGTGATGAAGTCCATTCCCGAACTGTCACCATGTTGTGGTCCATTCTCGAACCGATCTCCATTCCCGGAGTGTTACTGTGATGTGATGTGATGAAGTCCATTCCCGAACTGTCACCATGTTGTGGTCCATTCTTGAACCGATCTCCATTCCCGGAGTGTTACTGTGATGTGATGTGATGAAGTCCATTCCCGAACTGTCACCATGTTATGGTCCATTCTCGAACCGATCTCCATTCCCGGAGTGTTGCTGTGATATGATGTGATGAGGTCCATTCCCGAACCATCACCGTGCTTTGGTGTGGCGAAGTCCATTCTCGAACTGTCACCGTGTTGTGGTCTCCATTCCCGGAGTGTTACTGTGATGTGATGTGATGAAGTCCATTCCCGAACTGTCACCATGTTGTGGTCCATTCTCGAACCGATCTCCATTCTCGGAGGGTTGCTGTGATATAATGTGATGAAGTCCATTCCCGAACTGTCATCGTGGTGTGGTCCATTCCTGAACCGTTCTCTATTCTCGGAGTGCCATTCCCGGCGTGCCATTCTCGGCGTTCTCATTCCTGAGCTGTCCATTCCCGGACTAAAATCTCCATTCTCGAAGTGCCATTCCCGGCAGAAATTGATACTAATGTGGGCCTCGCCCCCAGAATGCCATATTTGGCCAGACCAATACTGGTAATGATGTGGGCTTCGCCCCAAAGTGCCATTTTTGGAAAAGACTGATAATGAATGTGTGCTTTATTCCCCTGGGCTTTCTTCCCGAACTGTGATTGTGTGTTGCTGTTTCTGATTTTCTTACATTTGTCTCTTTCTTTATTCTTCTTCTTTTTTTTTTTCTTTTTTCTTTTTTCTTTAAAACCTGTGAACAAAACAAGATACAAAAAGGATGCAAGTGTGTTACGTGTATGCATGCATGCATGTATGAATTTCCTATTCTGTTGGGTTAGGTCTTCTGCCAGTTCCCCCGGTGTCTTTTGCCTATGGCTGTCTTTGGTCACCCCCCGGAGCCTGTTTACAGTTTCATTCTGTTGGTTATTTTCCGATGGTTGTCCAATCCTCGTTTGTGTCATGACTCAAGTTCTCTGTACATCCCTTATTCGGGGGGTGGTAGATTGGTCGCACCCAGTCTCAGTTTAGCTTTCTGTCCTTCATTTTTTATACTTGGACAAGATGAACCACATGGTGGGGCATTCCATGCTATATTTTAAGCTATGAACTAGTCTCAATAGTTATACATATAATTGTCCTCAAGGAATGCCCATGATGAAACCAGAGAACCTTCAAAATACTCAATGTAACTCAAATATGAGTTTTTGAATAAATGATGTGAACCAGACTCAAAGTGCATGTGTGCCGAGGCTCTTTCGCAGCTTAATCCTTAAGTAAGACAACTTGATGATTTCATCTCGAAGAATTGGATTAGTGGATCTAACCAACCTAGATGTCTTGATCATACTCTACGATTACTTCAGCATACTCAACATGATACGATTTTCTTCTTTTTCTTTTCTTGTCTCTTTTTTTTTGTTTTTTTTTTATTTTTTTTTTTGACACACCTACCATTTAAGGTAGCATTTCTCCTCATGGTGGTCCTAATACTCGCCCATTGGTAGCTTCATGCTTATCGGTTATAGGTGGTCTATTTTCTTCTTTTCTTTTCAGAGACTTTTTCTTTGTTTCCAACCATACCATATATTGTAGCATAAGTAAACCATGATGGACCTCCAGGCAAACGGTCATTCACTGATCCGCCATCTCTTCAACTAATCATCTTGTCGACTACTTAGGCTTCAACTGCTAAGATCCTATAGTGAAGTGCTTATGAGTCTGGCATAGATCAACTATTCAAAGCATCGGATAAAAGCATATCAAGAGTTTATCGTTTCTAAGATTTCATCCTGAAGCAAACAATTTCGTCATCGGACTTATGTCAAACTATCAAAGACTAAAAAACAAACATTTTTTTTCTTTTGCTCTTTTTTTTTTTTTCATTTTTTTCTCTTTTTTTTTGTCTTCTTTTTTCTTTTTTTCTTTTTTTTTTTTTCTTTTTTTTCTCTATTTTTTTTGAATGCCCCGTAATGGTCTTCTGTTGATTTATTCTTAGGGTTTCTATGATAATTTAGCGACATAAATATTATTTGCCAAATGCATCACCATATATGACGCTGCATTACGATGAAATATTGATAATTTAATGATGGTAATTTATCAGTTTAGATTTTTATATATGATTTTATTATAAATCTATATTTAGATTGCAATTATTTATATGAATTTTGAATTATAAATATTATTTTAAATGTTAAAAATCGGATTAAAAATCGGATTTATCAGGATTCGGATATTCAAAAATCGACACCAATAATACACGCATCCAGATCAACATAAAATATATCGATTCAGATCCTCAAAATTTAATACTGATATATATCTAAATCTATATAGATTCGGATCCGAATATGTATTTTAATGTCAAAAATTTCGTTGAATGAATTCATCTAATAGATTATATTCTATATTTTCCAAATTGTGACAAAACTTTTATTATATTCTATATTTTCTAAATGGTGACAAAACCTTTTATTATATTTTTAGAATTTTATTTTTTATTATTTGAGCTCTGAGAGATTATAGACCCGGCCGGCGGTTCGGTTCGGTTCCGAACCGGAATCGAACCGTCCGGTTCCGGTTCTACTTTGTGTGGAACCAGAACCGAAACCGGAACCGGAACCGATTCGGTTCCGGTTCCGGTTCCAACCGTTTTTTTGTTTTTTTTTTGCTTTATTGAAAATAAAAAATTGAGATTGATAAATCAATATAATTTAAAATTATGAATTTGAATTTATTACATTACATAATTACATTAAATTACAAATAAAATTCTTATCTAAAAAATAAAAAAAATATATTTATTATATAAATTTAAACCAGTTCCAACCGGAACCTTACCGTTGGAACCGCTGGAACCGAACGGTTCCAACCGGTTCGGTTCCGGAACCTGGTCTATGTTTAGAGAGAAGACTCAAAGTCTCATAATTGTTGGGCAAGTGTGAAAGTGTGAAAGTCAGGTCAAAAATGTCTGGCGCACAAATTTTGCGGACCTAAAAGGATAGGCTAGCGCACAAATTTGACGGCAACTATCTAAAGATAGAGGTCAGCTTTCCCCCTCCCACTTCCCCCCTAATTTATTCTTTTACCCTTCCTCTTGTCCCAAAATCATATATACATAATTACATATATGATTTAATTTATTTATTTATCAATTAATTAATTAATTAATTAATTTATTAATTAATATATTGTTATTTATTTTATGTTTATTTATTTATTTTTCTTTTGATTATTTATTAATTTATTTAACACTACTTGTTAGCAAAATATATTTTTAGAAAAGAGTGCATGTAATAATACACAAAAAATATAAAAACATAAATCATCTTCATATTGCCTCCAAAGTCTTCTCCGGACGCACTTGGTGGTATGTTCAATACTTCGTACCAAATTCTATAAAAGACTATTAAATAAGTAAATTAATAAATAATCCAAAGAAAATTAAATAGATAAATATATAAAGACTATTAAATAAGTAAAAGAGGAAAAATAAATGAGATAAAAAAATAAAAGAATTAATTTTAAAAAATAAAATAAAATAATAAAACAATTAAATTAAAAATAAAATAAAATAATAAAATAATAATTAAGTCAAAAAATAATTTATTTAAAGGAGTAGGGGTATCATTTTCATTTAAAAATGAAAATAAGAAAGAAAAAAAATCATTTATTTAAATCAAATATTTTAATTAAAAACAGATAGTAATAAAATCATTTAGGCAAAAATGCAAAACTGACCCTCTAACTTTCACGTTTTTTCATTTCAGTCCTTTAACTTTCAGTTTTGTCAATTCAGTCCTCTAACTTTCAATTTCAATAAATTCAAGGCTCCGTTACAAATTCGCCGTTATTGCTGCCAAAACGAAGCCGTTTTCATTTATTTTTTTTTTTTTTTAATTTTTTCGAAATTTTAAAAAAAAATCTAAAAAAAGAAAAAAGAAAAAAAAGAAGAGAGAAGGGGAACGATCGTTCCAATCCCCTTATCTGAGAAGAGGAACGCCCCTTCTATGTTCCCCTTCTCAGAGAAGGGAACGATCGTTCCCCTTCTCAGAGTCTGAGAAGGGGAACAGAGAAGGGGCGTTCCCCTTCTCTCTCTCTTTTTTTTTCTTTCTTTTTAATTTTTTTTTTAAATTCTGAAAAAATAAAAAAAATAAATGAAAACGGCGTTGTTTTGGCAGCAATAACAGCGAATTTGTAACGGAGGCTTGAATTGACAGAAATTGAAAGTTAGAGGACTGAATTGACAAAACTGAAAGTTAGAGGACTGAAATGAAAAAACGTTAAAATTAGAGGGTCAATTTTACATTTTTGTCAATCATTTATTTAAATAAGAGCGAGGATGTTATTGTAATTTGAGATGGAGAGAGGGGAGATGGCGTTGACAAAAGAGGAGGGGGATGTAATTTTCCTAAAAGAGTAATGATATACATACATAAGCTTTTATTTAAAGTTTCTACACCCTCTCACTGTAGCTATAGTGAGCTACAATAACTCACTGTAGCTACAGTGAGAGAGATGTAAAACTTTATGTAAAAGATTAAATATGTTTATCATTTTTATTCCTAAAATAGGAATTAGCACAAAAGTCTCTTCTTTCTTGAAAATAATTAGATGCGAAGAGAATTATGTGCTAACAAAGTTTTGGGAAATTATCACTTTTCCATACGATCTAAAGTAAAAGTTTAAAAATATCTCTGTTTTTTAAACTTTTCATATATCCACTATAAGTAATGAAAAATAAAAATTTAACATCCTAATTACTAGTTTTTTAAGTGTAAAATATCAATTTTCATAACTATTGGGGGTAAAATGCAGAGTTTTGAAAACCGGACCTGCCAGTTGAGCCACTCGATCTGAGAATCAATTGCGAGTCCGATCCGATTGAAACTTCAAAATCGGGCTGCAAAATTGAATAGAATCGGTCAAAATTAGTTAATCGGCCCTGATGATTTTTTACCTTAAAAAATTATCTAAAAATTAAATAAATATTTTTTTTATAATTTTTATTTAATTAAAATTATTTATAATTTTACCCGATTCAACCGGTCGAATTAATGATTCATCAAATTTTTATATCACCGGTTATAACAATTTGACCGGAAACTTCAAGGATTCTGTAATGTGTATGCATAATGTCAGTGAAACATTTTTTCATAAATACAATCATATGCCTTTGAGTGTGCAATAACCATTCAGAATACTCTGGATTACCACCAGGCCAAGCCCCAACAAAACAAAACTCATACATTGTCGACAAAACGTAAAACTTAATTATGTCCCATATGATCATATATATATTAATTGCATGAAGTCTTTTTAAAAAACACACATTACAATACAAAAGTGGAAAAAAAAATATAATAATGTAAAATTATTACTATATCTATTAAATTTTATTCCCCGACAACGACGCCAAAAACTTGACACACTTACAAATTGGTTCTTTACTCATAAGTATAAGAGTGTCGAAGTAATAAAATAAACCGGTAAGTCCGGGGTCGATCCACAGAGAATATATTTAATAAGAAAAATAATAATTCAACTAATAAAATAAAAAAACAATATGGGATTAGGAGATCCATTTTTTATATTTAAAATATAAAATAATTTTTACTTTTTATAAAATATAAATTATAATTATTTCCCAATCAATTTATTTCTTGTTTATCAAGTGTAACACCCCGCCAGAGGCAAGATGCTACCGGCAGGAGACATGATTGACCAATCTCCATAAGCCTATAAATTTACGAAAATCCGGCATGATTTATCCTAAAACCGGACAACCTGGATAGCAGTCCAGCATCAAGACAAACAAAGAATACTCCAAACAAATAAAAGGACCTCAGGTCCACACAAATCTCATCAAAATCATATCCTAAGAGCTCCACCCACACTATCTATCAACACTCGAGGGCTCTGTGCCCTCCATATCATAAACAATCAAAACATTCACTTATTAATACAAACCACGTGCTCAACACGATAAATAAAACAATAAATCAGATATCTTAATCTTCTAAAACTTTTCCCAGGACACTTGCGAGGGTGACTGCCACTTGGGTGATCCGCGTCTCGAGCATGACTTTCAAAATTATCGTGGTTGACCAATCTGGAAGCCAACCTGTAAAACTAGCAAACTGGTTTGGTGTGAGTTATAAAAACTCAGTAAGTAACCATGCTAGTATTACAACAAACAAGTCAAACATAAACTACAAATAAACAAATTATCCGATTTGGGTTATAGTTTGGTAGCATCCAAACATATGCCTAGCATACCCAAATCTTCAGGAATGAGAAAACCTAGTTTCTTTCCTGTTCATATCTAATATGAAGTCTGTCTAACAGATTTTTATGGAACCTTATTCAAAATAAGTTCTGCACTGTTTAATGCATACCCGTTGAAGGAAATGGTAGCTCAGAGCGACTCATGATCAACCTTATCATGTCCAACAAGATTCAGTTTCTCTGTTCGGACACACCGTCAAACTGACGTGTTTAGAGAGGAGTCCTCATTTGAAAGAATACTTTATTATTTCAAGTATTTGAGAAACTTATTGCTTAAGTATTTTCATCATGGTCTAACCGTGACGGTTTAATACTTTTAGCGATCTGTTTGTCCATTTCCTGTCGAAACTCTTTGAATTAATCAAAAGTTTCTGATTCGTGTTTCAAAAGAAACACATAACCATAACGCGATGCCACATCCGTAAAGGTCACGAAACATTCATATCCACATCTAGCCTAGCTAGACATGGGCCCACTTACGTCACTATGAACGAGGGCTAACAGATCGATGGCATTTACATTTTTACCAAGGAAAATGTGTTTTAGACACTTTGCCTAATAAACTAGATTCGTAGACATTATTTGAATGAAATCAAATCCGTCCTAGTATCCACTCTTCAAAAGTGTGGACATACAAGTCTTGCTAATTGTGTCCCAGACAACAATGCCACATATATTTCTCAATTGATTAATTCAGTTTGAGCTATTTGTTTGTTATGTTATATGTTTGAGATTCATTTATATTCAAAATATAAATACTGTTATTCACATCTAATGTGCTTATCTCAATATCATCTTTATAAAATAAAACACTTTAGTGTTCTAGAATATAAAGGTATACCTGCAACGGGTTAAACCCTGATATAAAGATAATGTATCTAGTCAAACTAGTTACATTGTAACAGTTTCCTAATTTAAGTACACACTCGAAAGGTAGTTCTTAAACTTAGGTATCTACGGTTAAAATAGCGACTTTCGTCCCGTTTCCGATTCGTAGATAGATCTCAATTGAATTCAGTATCCTGATCATATCAGATTCTTCACACCAGTACATATATATGTACCACACTCAGTATCTAAAATCCAATTTTAATACTAGTAGTGAACATGTGTATGACAAACATATTTGAAGTCGGAGCCATGCCCATCTTCAATTCCTTCATTTCTGCCTTGTCCATATGGCAGTCACGCTTCCGTGTCTCCATTTGCCACAATATAGGCAGACATTTTGGGATATGTCATTTATCTTCCCAGAAGATTATAATGACTTTGCCTTTACCCATTTTCCATACCTAAAGCATTTGGTCAAGCCTTGGCCTTCTAGAATGTCGAAGTAAGATGCGCCTTGCGCTTCTTTCCTTATTGCAAACTTTGGCTTTGACTCATTGAGTATAACCATTAACTCTCCAAGAGTTTTCTATTGCAATTTATAACTTCTAAGATCTAAGAATAAATCTATGAAGATCCTTCAATTTCATTATCATACTATAAGGATCTAATCCTTAGTTCTGATTAAGAAATTAATGAGTCTTTTTGGCAAGCTTATTGGATTAAGCACTAAAGTTATCATCACATGAATATTCCAAATATCATGTTCTACTATTTGCTTAACTCTAGGCCTAGGTCTAAGATGTTAATTTATCAAATAAAGTAACTTCTTAGTTTTCAGGACTATCCTGATTCATTATTCCCAATTTGAAAATTAAATTCGTTTAAAAACATTTTCACCCATGATTATGTTTTAAACACTAATCTTTGAATTATCTTGATTCCAATAGTCCAACTATCGAATCAACGATTTTAGGTACAATTCATTATAATGATTACTATAGTCTAGCTATATAATCAACTATAATTTAATAGGTTAAATTCAATTATTTTGATTACTATAATCCAATATAAAATCAACTATTAATTGAAATAGTTTGAATACAGTCCAACTGTTTATTAAAACAACATTAATTATTAGTCCAACTAATAAATTAATTTATATTGACGAAAAATTTGTAATGAGCGCGTATGACAAGTAACTAAATGAATATTGCAAATTTAATACTTGCCTCCCACTATTTTTCGGTGAGCCTCTAACCCTCTGTGGAGTACTCGGGAAATCTTGTTTCCTAGTGGGCTAGGTTCCCGTTAAATAACACACAATCTTGACTTTGGCCAAAAAATTGTAAGATAATTAACTAGGTAGATCTCTAAGATCAATTGGATCCCATCCAATTCCTAGATCAAGTAGGTGGACATCCAAGTCCGAAACATATATCTTATATATGCCAATATATTGCCTAACCTTTTTCCTCTGAATCAACTAAGCTTTGGCTTTGGCACAACAAACTTAGTGATCCCAGTTAAGCGGAACCCATTGACCATGGAAAGTTTCGTAATCAATGTCGATGGACAAGAAGTGATATTGACTTTAGCCAAAAAATCACAACTTGGACAAGACACCGATATGGAACAAAGCTTTCGTGATTCAAACACATCCGCAACGGACAAAGGTCTTGACTTTGGCCAACAAACCAATGCCAGTCTTGGATCTTGAGTAAGAATCACTCAATGGAAGGAAAAACGCTTAATATGATGTTGACGGTTTTTCGCGTGCAATTGGCAACCAATTAATTATATTTGTTAAGGTCTCATCATCATACACCCTTAAACATGCATTCTAAACACATAATAAGGCGCATATAAATAAATAACAATGATATGCGGATGGATACTTAAAACATATTGTTCCTAGAACAAATCTCTCCATTTCCTCTCTCCCGCTAGCACAAGTATTGCTTCTACCCATTGACATAACACTTCTAAAGAAACCTCATTTACATTGAGGGGAATAGGTGAGAAGAGAAATACAAAGAGTAAGGAGGTAATAGGCTGGACACGCAGGTCCAATTTAATAAATTCTAAATTTATTACAATAATTTCCAAAATTGCCCTCACCCATCTAATATCCATCTGATATACATTATTCATACATCGCAACCATGTATTCACACAAGCATGTTATCAATCAATCTCATCCAATTAATTAATCTGAATATTAATGACCATTCAATGTTCAAACAACAATTTGATTTTACGCGAGTCCAACTCGTTTTTCGAATAAGTACTTAAAGTACGAATTCTTGAATTAAATTAAACTACAACATTAAATCTAATTTAATATGTATTTAATACTATTTCACTATTTAATTCCAAATTAAATAGTACACTTTATTAACGAACCTTTACGACTTAGATTCTAAATCTAACCGTTACGGGTCTCAAAGCCCGATTAACATCCAATGTTAATTTAATTAAAGTCCAATGGGCTTTTAATTAATTTCTTAAGGCATGGAATTTTGGTCAACATGGGTCAAACCCAAATACCAAAGCCCATTTAAGGAATCACTTTTATTTGCCAAGAAACCAATTTAGGTCTATTAGGCCCAATTAAATATTAAAGGTCCATTAGTCATAATTGGACTTTATGGATATGGTTTTGGGCCCAATTGGATCCAACTAATTTAGCCTAAACCCATCTTGGTACAACCAAGCCCATTTAAGCCCAATTACAACTTTTCAAGCCCAATTTTCAAAATAGGCCCAACTTAATTAAAATCCAAAATTCCAATTTCACAATTTAATTACTCAAAGTGTATTAGGCATAATTAATTACAGAAATCAACATTTCCAAAACATCAATTTACACAACCAATCATGCTTCATCATGTTCAATCCATGTCCAACACAATTGAAACAAATCAAACCCATTTCATGCTTCTTTAGCTCTCGGCAATGGGGATTATTTTAAATCAATTTTGATTTCAATCCAATTAAGCCACAAATTAATATATCCCATGCATTTCAAACATATCCAATTGTCCAAAATCAAAAATCACCAAGAGCCACAATTAGGGTACCATTCGGCCAAGCCTAAGATATGGGAAAAAATTGATCCAATCAACTTTTCATGAAATTGATCATATACAACTTCATTTAAACATCATTCAAGCATACTTAATCAAACAATTTCATCAAATCATGGTCAAATTGATTTTACCCAATTTTAACCCTAAAAAGATTCATGCTCAATATTGGCTCAAGATACCATTGTTGGGTTTCTCTAAGGTCCCAAGGATCATTTTCAAGCATCAAACATATGTGAATACTTAAGAAGTACGGCGGAAACATACTTACATTGAACTGCTTAGCGATGCGTAGAACAAAATTCCTCCAAGCTCCCTTGAAGCTCTCGGTTTTGCTCCTTGTTGTCCTTGTGATTTTCAGTCATGCCCCTTCCATGGATACTCCAAGCTCCAAGCTTCATTTGGTGATTCCATGCTCACAAATCTGGTTCCCTATCACCTTAGGATGACCCTTAAGTGTGCTAGCACAAGAAAATTGCCACAATTTTCTCTTTGGCTTCTCATTTTTACTCGACCAAGCAAGAAACAAGAAGAAAAAAATGGCTTCAAAAGCCGAATGGGAGAGAAGGAGGTAAATGGTTCCAAACCATGAATCATGAAGAGAGAGAGAAAATAAATTGTGTTTTATATTTTTTTTTGATTTTCCAAAAATCAAATACAAAAAACCAATTTCCAAATTCAAAAAAGTCAAGGCACTAAAGCCAACCACTTCCATCACTATTCACATCACTCATGACAAGTTGTCAAATCACTCAAAGTGACTAGACATCACATCAATCGATTGACTAGTGATTTGACGCTTGATGTGACTTGTGGGCCGCACTTAAATTCGCAATGCGAGTGCGCCCGCAAACACTCATGGGCTCGGGTTCGCTAATTCCAAATAAATGAATTTTCCGTTACGACGTAATTAAATAATTATGTCTAGCAAAATTACTATTCACATCGCTAACGAATTAATTCTAAATCAACTCGTTTGCCCGATTTAAAGTCTAATTTCAATTCCGCGTCGAAATCCAATTTCACTTAAAGTATCGAATATATTATTTTATCGATTAATTCCAAATTAATCGTATTCTTTCTTTAATTATTATTTTATCCCAGACAAAATATCTCAGAAATTAATCCCAGATTAATTTTCTCTCTCATCTAATTAATCCCAGATTAATAAAGTGCGAGTCATACGTCATCGGTGAATCTTCGGGAAGCGACCCATGAGATCCACGGATATGTTGGTAGTAAATCCGATCGTCGGACTATCCGAACACGTACGTACCTAGTACTACGTTTTTACCGATTTACAAGACAATGTTGGCTTCTAGCAAAGCGCCATGCCTACCCAATTCTCCAGAAATATCCTTACTGGAATATGTGATCTATATCAGGCGTAATATACATAGTATTGCGTATTTCGATCCAGTATCGGATGTCACATGCAAGGCCTGGGGCTGGAACTATGTTTGCACCGTACGAAGCACATATCGGATCTCTCGTAACTAGTCTATATAATCGGATAATCATGACCTAGTCATATTATCCCGATGACTGCAGTACATAAGAGAACCGGTTCCGTATCATACGTGATCATCATCTCCACTATGACTGGAGTGATACTTCCATCTCGACATCACACCCAATACACTACGATTCTCAATATACCTAGAAGAGGCGTACACAGAACCCGTTAAAGCTCTGGACGACCAAAACCAAAGTATATTGATTGTCGCAAGTATTAGAGGTGCAAGTCTTAGGTTAAGACCAAGTACACCTACCCTGATTCGGACTTCCATAGACACATAGTCATACTACCAATGGAATTCCGAGGGGTCTATCCAGACCGAAGCTGTTTTCCGTACCATCGGTAAAACAAAACCTCATACTACACTTGCATGAGTATCCTATACCCAAATATATGAGAACTATGTCATTATGCCCTCACAACGCGCACAAATGTAATACTAGTCTTTTCCACATTATCGATGTCCAATCTCGATAATACTCTGACTAGGGATATTTAATGATTAAACCTTCGTGGATTGATACTGTCTCATATCATCTCAATCCAGGAACTAATCATATGGACCTTTCATCATTTATACATCTTGGTGATCTAATCACAAATGATAAAAGAGCATTTTCCTTTGTCACATAGTTAATTTGTACAACAACACAATGATCTGTAAAAATAGTGACGCTATTGGTCATAACTATCCAACATTTGGGGGATTGACCGAATGGCCACTGCAAACTGCTTTGGCCGAATGGTCTTGTTCCAAAAGTACCGATTGATTCCCTCTCTCTCGGGCAAATTTGTTTCTATTGGGAGATAAAATTTGTTCCATTTGTTATTGGTAGCACATAAGGGAGTCAAATGAAGGTGATATGGATACTCACCCATGAGCTAGGAAGCTTCAACATCCATGAAAACTTTTGAACTCAAGCCGATCAATGTAAGTCCTCCGCAACTTATTTTTGATTTTATTCATACACGAATCACGCTTGGAGATCATGTGGCATGTCTAAGACACTAACATATGTGTCTACGGGAATCCGAATCATGATAGGTGTATGTGATCTTTAACCTGAGACTTACGTCTATTACTGCGACAATCAGTTTACTTTAGTATTGGTTGTCTGGAGCTTTAATAGGTTCCGTGTATGCCTGTATTGGGTATACTGAGAATCATAATGTATTGGATGTGATGTCAAGATGAGAGTATCACTTCAGTCATATGAAGATGATGGTCACACATGATACATAACTAGTACTATTAAAAGTTGCAGCTATCGAGATAATATGACTAGGTAATGACTTCCTGATTACATAGATTAGTTACTTGGGATCCGATATATACTTCGTACGGGGCAAACACAGAGCCAGCCCTAGGCCTAGCATGTGACATCTGATACTGAATCGTATTACGCATTACATTATATTATATTAATATTACTACGCCTAATACATATGATATTCCTCGGTGAATATTTCTGGAGAATTGGGTAGGCACGGTGCTTTGCTAGAAGCCAACCTTGTCTTGTAAATCGGTGAGAACATGGTACGGAGTACGCATGTGTTCGGATAGTCCGATAACCGTATTTACTGCCAACATATCCAGGATTCTCTTGGGTCGCTTCCCAAAGATTCACCAATGACATTTGACTCATATAGAATTAATTTAGGATTAATTATGAGAGAGAAAATTAATCTGGGATTAATTGCGGTAAGAATTAATATGGGATTAAATTCTTATAGAAGAGATAACTCGATTAATTTAGAATTAATCAATAAAATAAATTTGATAGTTAAATTGTAATTTTCTATTTAATTTATTTATTTTGGGCTAAAATAATATATCGGATATATTAATTGAAATTGGATTTCAATACGAAATCAAAATTGGATTTTAATTCGGACGAACAAATTAATTTAGAATTAATTCGAAAGCGACTATCATAATAATTTTGCGAGGCATAATTATTTAATTAAATTGGATTTAATTATGGCGTGACGGCAAATTCGTTTAATTCAGAATTAAACGAACCCGATAAAATTACCCGTAACTTAGTTGTGTGTTGGAAAAGCCAACTCAAATTTTGAATTTAAAATGTGGTGGGACCACATCACTTACATCAAATGTCTAAGATTGATGGAAGTAGTTCGATTTATTAATTATAATAATTAAACACACAACAACCAAGTTTTTAAAAACACAATATTCACTTTATTCTTCTCTCATCTTGGCCGAATTCTCTCTTCATGGGAGTGAATTTTTTGCTTCAAAAATTTCAACTAAGCTAGCACTTGGAGGAGTCAAATAAGGTGATAGGGAAACTCAACCAAGGGATAAACAACAAGCTTGGAGCTCCATCCAAACAACAAATTTTCAAAATTTCTCCAAATCAATGTAAGTGATTCTGCCACTTTACTTGATTTTTCACATATAAAATCACATTTAGGATCTTGTGGCATGTCCTAGAGACTAAAATTATAAACATTAAAATTAGATTAAATATCAAATATCAAGCATGAATAATGTAATAGATGAAGCATCAGACCTGCTCTGATACCATTTTTGTTGGGGTTTTGAGCGAAGGGCCCAGCGGAAGCGCGGTTCGGGCGAAATTGTAATTTAAAATCTTTTCAAATTACCAAATAAATTATTCAATATCTAATATGAATAATTTATTCATATTTCACCTAAACCTATTTATTCGATATCAAATAACGATATAAATATAAATGAAACGTCGCGAAACTTTTACGAAAAACATTTTTCCGCAAAATGGCCTAAAACACGTTTTTGACCGAACCGACCACCTAACACTTATGGGGACTGCCCAGGTCAGCCTCAATAGTGTTAGGGCAGTTCATGGTCTGCCCGAACAGTGAAGAACTCACTGTTTGGACAGCCATCACCGGGTTGGCTCAAAAGTCACCCGGTAACGCCTTTTTTAGTCGTTTTCGTTTATTTCAACTCCGAAACACTTTCCGGTAATTGTTCCAATTCTTAAAACACATCCAATATACTCATAACACATTATATTCATCACAAAATTTCCAGTTTGCATAGATCTGATCCAGAACCGAAAATTAAGATTTTTTCATGCTTTAAATCCAATTTTTCAAGATTAATCCAATTATTCCACAACACCAATCAAAGTCACCACACATGAAGCACCCAAGAAAAATTCTAGGTGTTACAAGAGTGGTCATAATACTCTAGAATGGCAACATGTCATCAAATGAATAAATTGGACAAAGATTACACTAATTCCATCCAAAACTACATCACACATGCATCAACTCTTCCAATTCATCATCCATAACCAAATGCCCCAATTTTTCAGAATTGAAGGAACCCTAGAACCTTTCTAAATCATCAAGAAATAAGAAACTAAATTTCTAAGCTTAGGGTTTTGAAGAATTACATTAAATCACCTAAATCCTTAGCATTTTTTCTTGATTTTCTTTCATTTCTTCATTGTTTCTTCAAACCAAGATTGAGAGCTTTTCTTATGGTGTTTGGTCGGCCATGGGTGGTTAAAAATGAAGAAGAAAAATAATTTTCCTTTTAAAATTGCATTGCCGTCATTTAGGGGTATTATGGTCATTTTTTATAATTTTATCTAATTAATTTATATTAAGCTTTTTGGTGGCCAATCAAATTCACACACATTTAGCTTAATAAAAACATGTCATGTGTTCAAATAATAATTAAACATATTTCATAACAATTATGAAAAAGTTTATCAATTAATTATTCAAATATTTAACAATTAAATATCTAAATAATTAATTAATATAATAATTATTATATATGTATTTTATTTACATTAAATAAAAAATACATATATTAATGGCATGTGTCAAAATCTCATTTGACAAATAATTAATATGTATCAAATCAAATTTTGTATCAAATTCAAATACATATTAATTACCGTTGACCAAAAATGCCCTTATGCATGTGTTATCGTTTAACCGATTAAATGATTCGAATTAACTCATTTAATCCGATGAAATTTTATGAATAATCTGTATTATTCATAACGCGTTGCCCAAGTGCTCAACGAGTACACTTTATATTGTGGGACTCTCTAAGTTTAGGTTTATCCGTCATAAAATCTAATTTCGTGTCCATAATTCACCCATTTATGAATTATGACGACCACGGATAATATCGCTAAATTATACAAGCCGAAGTAATTGCATACGTATAATCCCTCCGTCATAGGCTATCTATATTATACTTGGGATATAGATGAGAATGTCAAATCTGTTCGATATAATATAGTCGACTTTCAATTTATGATCTCTAAATAACATTCGGAACTACTTTCCGAAGTTATACCACGACCATGGATTTACTAGGTCGTAAACACGTGTAGGATGCCAATGCTGATGGGGTTTTAAGGGGGAATATCGGTAACGCAGCGGAATAGTGGAAAATCAAAATTTTCCGATTTCAAAATTTTTCTCAGATCAATTAAATAAAATTATTTATTTAATTATCCAATTATCAAATTCTGAAAAATTACACAAGACATCAAATTTCTTGGTAATTACTGAATTGCCCCAAAACTTTGTAAATTGATTATTTTAGCCCAAAAATTATCAAATATAATTTTGGATGATTCTAAATCATTTCTAAATTATTTTTCAACATATCTAATGCATCAAAATCAGATTTGACACAAATTCTCAATTTTTGAGTAATTTCCGTGAGCACCCCAAATTTTCAAGTAATTGCATTTTGGTCCCTTTTGTTCAAAACATGCCAAGATCAAATCCAATCAACCCAAAAATTTACATGCATTATATTCATACCATAATACATCTCATATATGAAAAGCCCCAAATTTGGAGTGGATGTAGGACAGAGACGTGGACGACGCTGTCCTAGGCTCGCGGCCCGGTCGGGAGTACGGAATAGCCCACGGGGGAACTAAACCGGAGAAATAACATGGAGTCGCCACCCGGTGTGAATCGGGAAAATGATTTAAGGCCGTACTCACCCCTCGCAAGGGAAGACCTCAATCCGTTGGGTTCAGAATGGTCCCTTACTTATGCCACTTGTAATGTTATGATTTTTGCAATAATCTAACCAAGCCTAAGCAAAAAATATTTCCAAGGATAATCTATTCCTAAGTTCGAATGTATAAAATAAATCATCATGACGGAAAACATACGATATCACACAATAATCTCATGAACATGTTGAATCATCAAACACGAAAAAATAAATAACAACCTAAACATAAACGTAAATTGAACGCCTATTGCGAAAGAAGATAACCAAATCATGCATAGAGGAATAACTTACTAATGGCTAAATCATGTTAAGAAACAAGTAAAATCCTAACGACCTAATCATGCTTTAAGAAACAAGTAACATACTAACGACCTAATCATGCTTGAACACAATCTCACGAACACATCAAATAGATAAATACGGGAATACAAATAGATGACAACAGTAAAAATGTCAATAATGGAATGATATGATTAATTACATAATGCAAGAGAAATCACCCAAGAAGCAATCATGCATTAAATGTGATGAAAAGGACCCGGTTCACTGTATATGCGTTCGTGTAGCGTTTGAAAATGCGTTCGAATGGTAAACAGAAGGTTTGCATTCGTATAGCGTTCGATAACGTGTTCGAACGCGATAAGACCTGATGCATGATAAAACAAAGAAAACACATGCATATTCGAGTAGCGTTCGTAAATGTGTTTGAATGGTAAACAGAATCTTCGTGTTCGTATAGTGTTCGAGAACACGTTCGAACGGGACAAGACCTGATGCATGGTAGAACAAAGAAAGCACATGCGCGTTCAAGTAGCGTTCGTAAACGCATTCGAATGGTAAATAGAAGGTTCGCGTTCGTATAGCATTCGAGAACGCGTTCGAACGGGACAAGACCTGATGTATGATAGACAACACAACACATATATAGATAAGCAAATGCACAATGTAGGACCCCGTGTGCCCGATTGAACTCATTCCCATTCAATCGGGTGTACCTCGTCCGGCGTAGTAAAATATCGTGGTAAGGGTAGCCATTAGGCATTTTCCCTCGAATAGAGGACCTTTAATCCACCCTAGTTAGCCTATTCGTACTAGAATGTAATACACGTGTAATTAGAGCAATGATATGCAAAAGGTCAATGACATAACAAAAGGCGCGACAAAACATCATGGTAAAAGTAGCCTTTAGGCGTTTTCCCTCGAATAGAGGACCTTTAATCCACCATAGTTTGCCCATGCGCATTATATTACTATGCATACAAATGAATAAAACAATGATATGGAACTCCGTATATCCGATTAAACATATCTCACATTCAATCAAACATACATCATCCGGCGCGACAAAACATCGTTGTAAAGATAGCCCTTTAGGTATTTTCCCTCGAATAGAGGACCTTTAATCTAACCTAGTTAGCCCATGCGCATTACGTTTTAAGTCGTCGTTTTCTCTGTTTGTTCGATGTTCTCACTGTATTTTCTTGTCACTATTTTCACTATATTAAGGGACTGTTTTTGGGTGATTTGTTCACTTTTTTGGGGGTGATTTGACACTGTTTTGCATGAAGGTATGGCTGGTATATGGGGTTCGTTTATGCGAAAATGTGGAGGTGTTTTGAGGGCTGTGGGATGCGGTAATGGATGGGTTATTTGGTGAGTGTTTTTGTGATGGTTGAGTTGAGTAGGAGAGAAAATTGTTTGTTTGCTTCTTGTTTTTTTTTTGTTTGTCTGTGGTGTGTGAACTAGGTGAGTTTTGGGTGCTAATGCTTTGCAGAATTTTTTTTTTGATTTGTATGTATGTGCTAGGATTTGAAAGGTTGGATTTGTGTCTCTTTTATAGGCAAAGGCTAGGGTTTTTTTTTTTTTTTTTGAATAGGAAAGGAATCAATGTAATCATGGGTGGCATCTCCTAATTAGTGTCTCACACGGAAAATATCTAATTAACTGGGGACATGATTTAGCTTAATTAGGAAGATCATATATTTGATTTGTTTCATTTAGGTATGTGAATTATTTAATTTAGGGAGGATATTATTTTAATTTATGACATGTGTTTTAATTATTTTGGGTGGGTTTTGGTGGGCTAAATGGGCTTGGGTCGTGAGGCTAGCAACAAAACCAAAAGTACCGACACCGTTCGAATGCCTATTCGAACGCTACACAAACGCCCGCAATCTTCTTGACGTTCGAACGTGTTCACGAACGAAAGTAGTGAACATGTGAATTGAATCCGATGACATACTTATTCTGAATTTCCCCTTCCGACATTCATTTCTTGCGACTTCCGTGACTTAAAAGGTAGTGTCTCCAAATGAGACTCATCATAGGGACTTACATGCAAAACACAGTGCCTACAGTCGCCCCCACTTTGATCAGAATTTTGCAGTTTGCGACAATGACAATCCTATGAAAGTTGTGCAATGCATTTTTACTTACCTGGCTCGCCAGCCGCCACCTGACTTGCCTGCTACTTCGAGCTGAGTTGATGACGCAGGGGACCTCGATCCTGGGACGCATCCCAATAACTACAACCGACAACGGGGGCCTCGACCCTGAGACGCATCCCAATACCGCTGACAATGTGGGTCACGACCCTGGGACGCATCCCCAAAACTGATGATGCCGGGGGCGAACGACCTTGGGACGCATCCTGATAACTGCAATCGACAACGGGGGCCATGACCATGAGACGCATCCCTAAAACTGCTAATGATGTGGGTCACGACCCTGGGACGCATCTCCAAAACTGATACTGATACCAAATTTTCCTTTTGACTTTTTTGATAACTTGTAATTGTTTTAGAAATAAAAACACAAGACAAAGCAAAAGCTCTCTCTTCTTTCCTCCTTGGCCGAATACTTCAAGTATTTTTGGGGAAATTTTGTTGCAAAATTTTTCCATTGCTAGCACATCAAAGGAATCATATAAGGTGAAAGGAAAACCAATCCCAAGAGCTTGGAATCAAGATCAAAGCTTGGAGCTTGGATTCAACATTCAAAGGAGAGCTCGGAGGAACTTCTTAAAGCAAAATTTTGTTATCAACGCATCCAACATCCGTTCTTTGTAAGTATGATTCTGCCATTCTTACTTTTTTATTCACATGATATCATTGCTTAAATGATCTTGGGACACCTTAGAAACCCAACAGTAAGCACTTAACATTAGGTTTTTAGCAGTAAGAACCTAGGTAGTTGGTAAAATGACTAGTTGAATAAATTGCTTGCCGATGAATGACCGTTTGCTTAGATGTCTATCTTGATTTGCTAGTGTTATAATATATGGTATGGTTAAAAAAAGAGAAAGAAAAGAAAGAAAAAAAATTGAAAAAATAAGAAGTTAAGCTACTTATAATCGATAAGCGTGAAACTATCTATGGGCGAGTATTAGGACCACCATAAGGAGAAATGCTACCTTAAAGGGTATGTGTGTAAAAAAATGGAAAAGAAAAGAAAATGAGCAATGAAAAAGTCATACCATTCTGAGAAAAAAAAGGCAAGAAAGGCAATTACATAGCACTTTTGAGATATCTAGGTTGGTTTGACCCATCAGATCCCAATTTTTAAGACGAAATCATCGAGTTGGCTTACCTAAGAGTAGAGTTGTGAATGAACCTTTACACACACACACACACTGTGAGTCTGGCTTAGATAATTTATTCAAGAACTTGGATTTGAGTTGCATTAAGTACTTTGAAGGTTCTCTGATTTCATTGGAGGCATTCTTTGAGGACAATATTATGTGTAACTATCAGGACTATTTTGTTTGCATTTATATTTTTGCATGATTGTATGTGTGTGAATGACGTTTGTAGATGTCATCGCTGTAAGCCCTCACGAGACTATAACTCGTCCACTATGGCCGCCTAGAGGTTTAAAGGTTTGTTGCATACGCTAAATGCAATCGTAATCCCTACAAAAGTGGCATAGTTAATTTTTATTTTTTTTACTTTTGTTTGTTTATTTTTTATTTAGTTTTTATTTAGTATTTTACTCGGGACTAGAAAAATCTTAAGTTTGGAGGTGTTTGATAAGTACGATTTATACCCAGTTATTCATGCATTCTTAGCTTATAATTTTGTTAGATTCCGTATCATTTAATGTATTTTGTAGTTTTTTTTTATGTTTTATTGATAGGAAGCATTAGAGCATGGATCTTGGAGAAAATGTAGGTATTTAGGGACCTTACGGACACAATGGAAGCACGCAGGAGGGCTAAAAATGCAAGAACGACTCATCCTGAAAAATAGAGTGGCGTTGCGACGTAACTTATGGTATCGCGACACCCCACTAGGATTCAACATACATAATTCCTGAGAGATTGGCGTGGCGACGCTCCGGTGAACTTCCAGAAATATTAGTTTTCAGTATTCTACACGCATAAAGACTCCAGAACTTCCTTATAAATATATGAGCTTAGTCAAAACCCTAAAGGAGCAAAAAAAGACACAACTAAAGTGTTATAAAACACATATATTAGAGAGATCCAATGAGGAATATGTTGGTGTCCTAGACATGCCAAGGATCTATACAACATGATATTGTGTGTGAATAATCAAAAATAAGTTGTGGAAAGACTTACAATGAACGGATGAAGTTCAAGACTTTCTTTGTATTTGATGAGAGCTCCAAGATTTCTATGTTGAATGCAACCTAAAGGGTGAGTTTCCCCATCACCTTCTTTAACTCTTTAAGTGCTAGCTCAACTTGATTTTGAAGCAAAATCAATGGAGGAGGAGCCCTAGGCTCACGGCAATGGGGGAGAGAGAGAGAGAGATGTTTTGTGTTTTTGGTATTTTGTTTTCTAAAACAATTACCACTTCTCAAAAGTCAAACTCTAAAATTTTGGTATATGCTTTACCAAAAGCAAAAGAAAAAGTGTTGGAGGGAAAATGGCAATTAATGCCCTCAACTACTTCCATCGCCAAAAAGTGACTAGTGATGTAAGTTGGCGGGCCCCACTTTAAATTCAAAATTCAAGTGGCTTGCTCAACACACTTCGGGCTCGGGTTCGTTTAATCCGATTAAATGAAATTTCCGTCGCGACGTAATTAAATCTAATTTAATTAAATAATAATGCCTAGAAAAATTATTACGAAAGTCGCTCGCGAATTAATTCTAAATTAATTCGTTCACCCTCTCTTTGAAATATAATTTCAATTAATATATCCAATATATTATTTAATCAATTAATTGCAAATTGATCACACTCTCTCTTCTAATCGGATTTTATCCCAGATAAATTCTTACCGCAATTAATCCTAGATTAATTTTCTCTCTCATAATTAATCCCATATTAATTCTGTTCGAGTCAAATGTCATCGGTGAATCTTTGGGAAGTGACCCAAGAGATCCCTAGATATATTGGCAGTAAATCCGGTCGTCGGACTATCCGAACACGTGAGTACCCCGTACCATATTCTTACCGATTTACAAGACATGGTTGGCTTCTAGCAAACCACCGTGCCTGCCCAATTCTCCAGAAATATTCAACGAAGAATATATAATCTATATCCGGCGTAGTGTACTAAGTATTGCATATTTCGATCCAGTATCGGATGTCATGCTAGGTCTGGGGCTGGAATTGTGTCTTCCCCGTACGAAGCATATATCGGATCACTAGCAACTAGTCTCTTTAATTGGATAATCATGACCTTGTCATACTATTATGATAACTGCAGTATATAAGAGTACCAGTTATGTATCCCGCGTGATCATCATCTCCATATGATTGAACTGACCCTTCCATCTTGACATCACACCCAATACACTACGATTCTCAATAAATCCAGAAGAGGCATACACAGAAAATTTTAAGGCCCTGAACGACCAAAACCAAAGCGTACTGATTTTCGCAAGCATTAGCGATGCAAGTCTCAGGTTAAGACCACATACATCTACCCAGATGTGCATTCCCATAGACACATAGTCATACTACCAATGGGATTCTGAGGGGTCTATCTAGAGCGAAACTGTTCCCGGTCTAACGGCTAACAGAACCTCCTATCACACTTGTATAAGTATCCAATACTTAAATATATGAGAATTATGCAGTTAAGCTTCTATAATGCGCACAAGCGTAATACTAGTCTATTCCGCATTATCGATGTCCAGTCTCGATAATACTACGACTAAGGATATTTAATGATCAAACTGTTCGTGGATTGATACTGTCTCATATCTTATTAATCCAGAACTAATCATAAGGACTTTTATCATTTATATATCAAAGTAATCTAATTACAAAATGATAAAATAACAATTTCCTTTGTCACATAGTTAATTTGTACAAAAACCACAATGTCTTTTACAAATAGTGATGATATGGGTCATAATTGTCCAACAATCTCCCACTTGGATCATTGCCAATCACTCAAGTATCTAACACCTGAACTATGTACATGTCGCTCAAACTTCTACTGAGGAATATATTTCGTCAGCAGATCTGCAATATTTTCATTTGAAGCGATCTTTTCGATCTTCACATCGCCACAATGAATGATTTCACGAATCAGATGAAAACGTTGAAGTACATGCTTGGATCGTTGATGAGATTGCGGTTCCTTAGCCTGTGCTATAGCCCCGTTATTGTCACAATACAAAGGAATGGGCCAGCTGCTAACGAAACTACTCCTAATCCAATTAGGAATTTACGGATCCAAACTACTTCTTTTGCTGCCTCAGCTGCATCGATATATTCCGCTTCTGTTGTTGAATTAGCAACAGTCTCTTGCTTGGAAGATTTCCAGCTCACTGCTCCATTGTTCAAACAAAATATATACTCGGATTCCGACTTAGAGTTGTCTTTATCAGTTTGGAAACTTGCATTGGTGAACCCAGTCACCTCAAGTTCTCCATCTTCATTTATTAAAAAACCATCCTTAGTTCTTCTAAGATACTTAAGGATATTCTTAACATCAATCTAGTGACCATCACCGGGATCGGCCTAATGGCGACTGCATATGCTCAAAGCATATGAGACATCGGGTCATGTACATATCATGGCATACATGATCGATCCGACTGCAGAAGAGAATAGGATCCGACTCATATTGTCTCTCTTATCTTGTGTTTTAAGACACATGTCCTTAGATAGAGAGACGCCATGTGACACTGGCAGCGGTCCCCTCTTAGACTGATCCATGTTAAATCTCTTCAACACTTTGTCAATATACGAGCTCGTGGAGAGTCCAAGCAGCTTTCTAGATCTATCCCGATAGATTTTTATTCCTAGAATAAAGGCTGCTTCTCCCAGATCTTTCATGGAGAATTTCAATGAGAGCCAAACTTTCACCGATTGTAGCATGGGAATGTCAATACGAATAAGCAATACATCATCAACATAAAGGAAAATGAATGTCAGTGCGCTCCCACTAACCTTCTTATATACACAAGAATCATCTTCGTTTTGAATGAAATTTTATTCTTTTATGATCTCATCAAAACGTTGGTTCCAAGAATGCGATGCTTGCTTCAATCCATAAATAGATCGATTTAACTTGTAAACCTTGTTTAATGTTTTAGTACGAAAAAATCGTCAGGTTGTTGCATATAAACATCCTTCAAAAGGTTTCCATTAAGGAAAGCGGTTTTGACGTCCATCTATCATATTTTAAAATCAAAATATGCAGCAATAGCAAGCATTATCCGAATGGATTTAATCATGGCAACAAGTGAAAAAGCTTCATCTTAATCGACACCATGTCGTTGACGATGCCATTTCGCTACAAGCTTAGCTTTATACGTTTGTATGTTGCCATACATGTCCGTCTTCTTTTTGAAGACCCATTTATAATCAATCGGCTTTATGCCTTATGGTGCATCAACCAGTGCCCAGACTTGGTTGGTATACATGGAATCCATTTCGGACTTCATTAGTTATTGCCATAAAGCGGAGTCGATACCTTGTATCACTTCCTCATACGTAGCCGGCTCATTATCCTCAATAAGATTGATATCTATATGAGGTGAGATCAGAAACCCATACCTCTCAGGTTATTTTCTGACTCTCTCTGATCTACACAGTTCTTTTGTATTAGAAGATTGTGGTACAGTTTCATCCCTGATGAACTATTCGTGTTCCGAGAGGGAGTGGGTGCCAGGAACAATATCACTACTATTTTCATCGAGTTCTACTTTCTTCCCATTTACCACAGAATTTAGGAATTCCTTTTCAAGGAAAACCGCATGGAGAGAAACAAATACCTTGTTCTCTTATGGGTCGTAGAAGTAATATCATTTGGTTTCCCTAGGATAACCTACAAATAGACACTTACCCGATTTGGGTTCTAGTTTGGTACTATCCAAATGTTTAATGTATGCCAAGCATCCCCAAATCATCAGGAATGAGAAACTCGATTTCTTTCCTATCAATATTTCATATGGAGTCTGTCCAACAAACTTTGATGAAACCTTATTCAAAATAAGTATTGCATTGTTCAATGCATATCCCCAGAAGGAAATTGGTAGCTCATTGTGACTCATCATAGACCTTACCATGTCCAACAAAGTTCGGTTTCTCCGTTCGGACACACCATTTAATTAATATGTTCCGGGAGGAGTCCACTGTGAAAGAATACCATACTCTTTCAAGTAATTGAGAAACTCATTACTTAAGTCTTCACCACCACGGTCCGACCGTAATGTTTTAATACTTTTTCCGGTATGTCTTTCTACTTCGTGTCGAAACTCTTTGAATTTCTCAAAAGTTTTCGACTTGTGTCTCATAAGATACACATAACCATACATGATGAATCATCCATAAAGGTTACGAAGTATTCATATCCACCTCTAGCCTGGCTAGACATGGGCCCACATACGTCACTATAAACGAGGGCTAATAGTTGGGTGGCACGAACACCTTTACCGCTAAAAGATTTTTAGGTATATTGCCTAATAAATAATATTCGCAGACATCATATGAATTATGATCAAATCCGTCCAAGTATCCACTATTTGAAAGCGTGGATATGTAAGTTTTGTTAATGTGTCCCAGACGACAATGCCACAGATAAGTTTCATATGTTTTACTCATTTTGAGTCTTTTGTTTGTCATATTATATGTTTGAGATTCATTTATATTCAAAATATAAAGACCATTTTTGGCATTAGCAGTACATATCTCAAAATCATCTTTATAAACAAAACACCAAGTGTTTCGGAATACAAAAGTGTACCCGCTTTGGGTCAAACAAGATACAGAGATAATGTTTCTAGTCAAACTATATACATAATAAACGTCTGATAATATAAGTACATACCCTGATGGTAGTTCCAAAATATAAGTCCCTATATCTAAAACAGTGACTCTGGCCTCGTTTCCAACTCGTAGGTCAATCTCACCTAAGGCCAGTCTCCTGCTAATCTGCAGATCCTGCACATTAGTACATATATGAGTACCACATCCAGAATCAAAAATCCAATTTTTTAAACTAAAGTAGACATGTTTATTTCAATAACAAACATACCTGAAGCCGGAGCCTTGCCCGCCTTCACTTCCATCATGTACGCCTTGTACTCACGACAGTCACCCTTCCAGTGACCTCGTTTGCCTCACTGCAGGCAGACATCTTGGGATTTGTCTTTTGTCTTCCCATAAGACTTTTATGATTTGGCCTTGCCCTTTTTTTTCTTCTTCTTCACACCTCCAGAAGCCTTTGGCCAAGCCTTGGCTTTCTGAGATGCCACATGCTAGGCCTTGGGCTGGAATTGTGTCTGCCTCGTATGAAGCATATATCGGATCACTAGCAACTATTCTCTTTAATCAGATAATCATGATCTTGTCATACTATCCCGATAACTGCAGTATATAAGAGTACAAGTTCTGTATCCTGCGTGATCATTATCTCCATATGACTGAACTGAAACTTCCATCTTGACATCACACCCAATACACTATGATTTTCAGTAAACCCAGAAGCGGCATGCACAGAACCTTTTAAAGCCCCGGATGACCGAAAAAAAAGTGTACTGATTGTCTCAAACATTAGCGATGAAAGTCTCAGGTTAAGGCCACATACACCTACCTTGATACGGATTCCCATAGACACATAGTCATACTACCAATGGGATTCCAAGGGGTCTATCCAGAGTGAAACTATTCCCGGTCTAACGGCTAACAGAACCTCCTATCACACTTGCATAAGTATCTAATACTTAAATATATGATAACTATACCGTTAAGCTTCCATAACGCACACAAGTGCAATACTAGTCTATTCCGTATTATCGATGTCCAGTCTCGATAATACTACGACTAGGGATATTTAATGATCAAACTGTTCGTGGATTGATATTATCTCATATCTTATTAATCCGGAACTAATCATAAGGACTTTTATCATTTATATATCAAAGTAATCTAATTACAAAATGATAAAATAGCAATTTCCTTTGTCATATAGTTAATTTGTACAAAAACCACAATGTCTTTTACAAATAGTGATGATATGGGTCATAAATGTCCAACAGAAGATTGAAAAGCGACAAGAGAAGACGAAGACAATGACGTTCGTAGATGAAGGGATTCAATTCGGGAATTTATCTTCTAGTTTCTTTCTTTAAACTATAATGATTTTTAATATGTTCATGACCCTATTTCCATTGCTTTTATCTTTGGTCATGAACTAACTTTATTATTCTAGAAGATGATATAGCCTATACCTGAACCTATGTATTGATCGCCAAATTGATTATTATGAAGTTTTAATTCAGTTTATTTATATTTTCTTTTGTTTAATGCTTCTAGTTTGTTGGTCACAAATTAAGATGATGCATGTTTAAAATCTATCACTCGGGAGAATGGATTTTGAATAGGATCTAGAGAATATAACTTAGGAGATTTGTAGAGTTTGGGAGAACTTATAATCCTTTTGAAGTCATTAACAAAGAATCAATGAGCATAATGAATTGTTAATAAGGATATAGAAGTCTATAATTGATAATATATTCAACCGGGAGAGAGAATTAGAATAATTTAGGATTCTTGACTTATAAACTAAGAAAGTAAATAATAATTGATTGGCACAGAAAATACGTAGGGGATAGGTTGGTGAAATCAAACTCTAGAACTTCTCTTATCTTTGTTTATTCAAATTGGAAATTTTGATATCTTGTTTATTTTATTTTTAGTTTTAATTTAATTTAATTTAAATAAAATAAACAATGTCAAAATGCCCCCGATCTAATTATCGTACCGCAAGTATACGATGTCAAGTTTTAGTAAAAGATAAATATGAGTGTCGAACTCACATGGATTGTAATCAAATTCTCACTAAGTACTATAATTGATAAACCTAACTTTATTTATATCAGGGGCATCTTCTTGTTGCCTTAGGTTAGATCGGGTCCAATCATCCACACATGTTGTTGCTTCTAAAGTGGTTGGATATAATGAAGATTGTCTCGCTTTCAAAATATTGCATCTTATTGTTAAAGAAATTTTGAAGAATGAGAGAATTGAATATGAGAAATTGAAGATGAGAGAACTGAGAATGAGAGAATTAAAGAAAATTGGTATGTTGGAAAAATGAAGAATGGCCATATTTATACATTTTTGGATTATTTTGTGATACCTAAAATGCCCTAAAACTAGCCATTTTATTAATGTTATTAAAGATAATTTAGTAATTTAGTAGCCATTGGGCCTCAACGGTTGAAATCGTTGAATTATTGGAACTATCTGGTTTTGTCCGATTCGGCTAGGGGCGAATCCTAATTGAACTGAAAAAATCGGTTCCGTAACTGGTTCGGATTCGGTTCCGAATCGGAACCATGGCCGGATCTATCTGCACTATCTGGTATTAACCAAAGTTTCCCAGCTTCATCAGTGTTTCAGACCTTTTGGATTACATAACCCCGGACACAGATACTAAAGCAAGAGAGGCCCAAAGGAAAGCTCGTGCAAAGGTGATAAACTGCTAATTATCCCTGGTTTTATTCCTTTTACAGCTCATCTTACTTCTTTTTCACACTGCATAAATAATCTTATTAGCAGTTTTTCCTTCATCATGAAGCTCAAAGGCAAACTGGGCCAAACATGGGAAACAGTCTCATATGAATATCAGAAGGATGAAATTGTAACAGAAACTTCTTATGTAGTGGATAACTCAAGTGATAAAGAGAACAATTCTGAAGCTCGATTGTCAAAACCTAAGACTGCGAAATCTGATTCAGGTTTCACAGGTCAATCGATAATGATTAAATATAATGACCTCGCACAGAAGAATTCAGATGAATGATGGCATGAAGCGATCTTCTGGTTAAACGAGGCCAAGCCTATCAAAACTAAATACTAATTTTACGAATAAATCTCAGCCATCAAGATATCAAGGAAATCGTGATAATTTCACAACCCCAAAACCATTTCCAAGTGAACATCCTGCCACATTTAGATATAATCTTCCTGTTCCAAAAAAGTTGTTAAAAGTGCAAGCTTCAGTTTTAAGTTAAAAAGTGCAATAACTTTCGTTGGTGACACATCAAAACGCTCATAAAACTCGAAGTAATCAATAAAATGAGAGATAGAGGTGCAGCAAATATAGATATATTGACTGCTAATTGTTAGCGATATATTCTCAAGATGGATTTTGATGACGCAACACTAGAAGTCTTTGACGTGCATTAGCGAGACATTACAAAAAGGTGTCGAAGCACATTGGTTGTGAAGAGCAACGAATGTGAAGACAAACGGAAAACCGAAGAAAATCTTGTATAGTCTTAACATAGGGCTCTCTTTGTAAAGCGAGTTGTTTATTTAAGTCTCTAAGCTCATAGGAAATATGCATATTCATATAGATACATTAGGGTTATGTGCCCAATGGTTTTAACCTTCAAATCCTGTATTTTGGCACTGAGACCACATACCAGTTCCATAACCGGCATACCGGTGGACCTGCTCTGCTTCGCATGCTCATAGAAATCGGCATAGACTACATCGATCCCATATCGATATACCATATATGCCTATATGAGGTTTACATGCTCGCAGAAACTGGCATGCATTATACCAATGTTGATACCGGTATCCAAACCAGTGAGCTTCTATTTTATTGGCTCTCGGTAACCGACACGGACCTTATTGGCTACCATACCAGTCATAAAACTGGTGTAACTGTTGGACAATTATGACCCATAGCATCACTATTTGTAAAAGACATTGTGGTTTTTTTACAAATTAACTATGTGACAAAGGAAATTGATATTTTATCATTTTGTAATTAGATTACTTGAATATATAAATGATAAAAGTTCTTATGATTAGTTCCGGATTAATAAGATATGAGACAGTATCAATCCGGGAAAGATTTAATCATTAAATATCCCTAATCGTAGTATTATCGAGACTGGACATCGATAATGCGAAATAGGCTAGTATTACACTTCTGCGCGTTATGGAAGGGTAACAACATATTTATCATATATTTGGGTATTGGATACTCATGAAAGTGTAATAAGAGGTTCTGTTTACCGATGGTACGGAACAGCTTCACTCTGGATAGACCCCTCGGAATCCCATTGGTAGTATGACTATGTGTCTATGAGAATCTGAATCAGGGTATGTGTATTTGGTCTTAACCTGAGACTTGCATCGCTAATACTTGCGACAATCAGTACGCTTTATTTTTGGTCGTCTAGGAATTTAACAGGTTCTGTGTATGCCTCTTCTGGGTTTATTGAGAATTGTAGTGTATTGGGTGTGATGTCAAGATGGAAGTGTCACTTCAGTCATATGGAGATGATGATCACATAGGGATACATAACTGGTACTCTAATATGTTACAACTATCGGGATAATATGAAAAGGTCATGATTATCCGATTAAAGAGACTAGTTGCTAGTGATCCGATATATGCTTCGTACGGGGAAAACACAATTCCAGCCCCAGGCCTAGCATGTGACATCCGATACTGGATTGTAATACGCAATACATTGTATACTATGTCTGATATAAATGATATATTCTTCGTTGAATATTTCTGGAGAATTGGGTAGGCACAGTGCTTTGCTAGAAGCCAACCATGTCTTATAAATCGGTAAGAACGTGGTACGAGGTACGCACGTGTTCGGATAGTCCGACGACCGAATTTACTGCCAACATATCCTGGGATCTCTTGGGTCGCTTCCCAAAGATTCACCCGAAGATACTTGACTTGGACATAACTAATCTAGGATTAATTAAGAGATAGAAAATTAATCTGGGATTGATTACGGCAATAATTTTATATGGGTTAAAATTTGAATAGAATAGAGAGAATGATTAATTTGGAATTAATCGATTAAATAATATAATATATATATATATATATATATTATATATATATTAATTGAAATTAGATTTCAAAGCGGAATTAAGATTGGATTTTAATTCGGGCGAACGAATTAATTTAGAATTAATTCACGAGCGACTTTCGTAATAATTTTGTGATGCACTATTATTTAATTAAATTGGATTTAATTATGTCGCGATGGAAAATTCGTTTAATCGGATTAAACGAACCCGAGCCCGAAGTGTGTGGAGCAAGCCACTTGAATTTTGAATTAAAGTGGGTCCCACCAACTTGCATCACATGTCTATCAAGTGTCAACTTGAGTGATGGAAGTGGTTGGTGGCATTATTTTCCATTTTCCCTCCAACACTTTGTTTGATTTTTGGTAAAGCATATACCAATTTTAGAGTTTGACTTTTAGAAGTTGTAATTGTTTTAGAAACAAAAACAAAAGGAAAACACAAAACCTCTCTATCTTTCTCCCTTGGCCGAGAACTTCAAAGTTCTTCTCCATTGATTTTGCTTCAAAATCAAAGCTTGCTAGCACATAAGGAGTCTTGTGAGGTGATAGGGAAACTCATCATTGGGTTGCATTCAACATACAAAGCTTAGAGCTTCTGAAACGCAAAGATTTTTGAAATCCTACATCAGCTCATTGTAAGTATTTTCCCGCAACTTCTTTGTGTATTCACACATGAAATCATGACTTATAGATCCTTCGCATGTTCTAGGAACCCAACAATGGTATCATGAGCCAATTTTAAGCATGATTTTTTTTAGGGTTTAAGGACTTTATTTGGGGTTTTTGTGTTTGGAAGCACGATTTCTTCAAATTGGTTGTTTGGATGAGCTTGGATGATGATGAATTAGATTTATGAATCTTAAAATTTAGAAAATGGATTGGATAAAATTTTCCCTAATTTCCTTAGCTTGGCCGAACATAACCCTTGCAGTGTTCATGGTGATTTTTTGATTTTAGACAATTGGATGTGTTTCAAAGCATGAAATAAATTGATTGTTGATTTAATTGGATTGAAATCAAATTGATTGTAATTTTATGCCTAAAAATGTGAGCCTTAGCATGTTATTATTGATTGATTTTGATTCAATTTGGGTTGGACATAAATTGGATATTTAAAGCATGATTAATTAATTTAATTGATGTTTTATAAAAATTGGATTAATTAAATAATTATGGTAATTACACTTTAATTAAAATAATTGTGATATTTGGAATATTGTAATTAAATAAATTAGTCATTAATTTTGAATTGGGCTAATATTGTTGTATTTGGGCTTAATGTGCTTGGTTGGGCCAAGCTTTGTTTAGGACAATTGGATTGGATCCAAATTGGGCCTAAAACCATTCCATAAAGTCCAAATAGAATAATTGGGCCTTTAAATAATTTAATTTGGCCTAATGGGCCTAAATTGATTTTTGGTAAAAAGAGGTGATTCCTTAATTGAGCATTGGCCTTTGGGTTTAATCCATATTGGCCAAAGCCCATGCCTTAAGAATTAATTAAAAGCCCATTGAACTTTAATTAAATTGACATTGGATGTTAATTGGGCCTTTGAGACCCATTAAGATTGGATTTAGAATCTAATTCTAAAAGGCACATAAATTAATGTAATTATTTAATTTGGAATTAAATTTGAATTAGTATTGAATACAAATTAAATTGGATTTAAAATTGTAGTTCGATAGAATTCAAGAATGCGCACTTTGAGTACTTATTCTTAAACTAGTTGGACTCGCGCAAATCAAATCGTTGTTTGAACATTGGATGGTCATTAATTCAACGATTAATTAATTGGATTAGATTGATTGAATAACATGTTTTGTGTGAATACATGGATGTATTGTATGAATAATTTATATCGGATTGATATTATAAGGTTGAGGGTAATTTTGGAAATTATTGTAATAAATTTAGAATTTAATAAATTAAACCTGCGCGTCCAGCCTATTATCTCTTTTCTCATTGTATTTCTATTCTCACCAATTCCCCTCAATGTAAATGAGGTTTCTTTACTGTATTATGTAATTGGGTAGAAGTAAGAATAGTGCTATCGGGAGAGAGGAAAGGGAGAGATTTGTTCTAGGAACAAAGTTTGTTATATATCCATCCGCATATCATTATTAATTATTTCCCGCCTTATTATTCTTTTAGAATGCATGCTTAAGGGTGTATGATGAGACCTAATCAAAGATAATAAATTGGTTGCCAATTTACGTAAAAAACCCTCAATACAATATTAAGCGATTTCCTTCTATTGAGTGGTTTTCTCTCAAGATCCAAGATTGGCATTGGTTTGTTGGCCAAAGTCAAGATCAATGTCGATCGCGGATGTGTTTGAACCACGAAGACTTTGTTATATATCGCATGTCTTAGGCAGTTGTGACTTGTTGGCCAAAGTCAAGGTCACTTCTTTTTCCTCAATATGGATTACGAAGCTTTCCCACTGTCAATGGGTCCCGCTTAACTGGAATCATTAAGCTTGTTGAGCCAAAGCCAAGGCTTAGTTGATTCAGAGGAAAAGGTTAGGAAATATATTGGATATATTGACATATATATTGTATATATGTTTCGGACTTGGAGGTCCACCTACCGGATCTAGGAATCGGATGAGATCCAATTGATCTTAGAGATCTACTTAGATAAGTTTCATACAGCTTGTTGGCCAAAGTCAAGGTTGTGTGTTATTTAACGGGATCCTAGCCCACTAGGAAATAAGGTTTCCCGAGTACTCAACAGAGGGTTAGAGGCTCACCGAAAAATAGTGGGAGGCCAATATTGAATTTGTAATTTCGTTCAAATACTTGCCAAAATACGCGCTTTCAAATTATTTTCGTCATTTTATATATTTATATTAGTTGGACTAATATTTTATTATTTTCTTTTAACAGTTAGACTGTACCCGTAATCGTTAATTGAATAGTTAGATTATTTCAATTAAGATGGCTGGAAAGATCAATGTTAGGGACATTATCATGGCCGAAAATGTCTTTAACGGTGCGAAATTTCCTTACTGGGATATGAACCTCAGGATTGTCCTGGGGGCCGAGAATATGCTCTATACGATAAAGACACCTCTCGAGCCTAAGCCCGGAATTGAGCAGCCGCTTGAGCTTGAGCTTTGGAAGACTCACAGTGATGACAACTCAACTGCTCAATCTGTCATGCTTGCTGCAATGACCCCACAATTTCGTCGTCAAAATAAGGGATTGGATCCCTAGGAAATGATATTGAAATTAAGGGACCTTCACCGATCTAACCTTAGACCGCAGAGGTACGAATTGCAGAAGAAGCTTTTTCACTCTCGCATGTCAGAGGGTCCATCTATTGAGCACAATGTATCACAGAAGATTGCTGACATCGAACAGCTGGGACAACTAGGCATAGTCTTCGAGGCTGAGACTTCCATAGATTTGATCTTACAGTCTCTTCCTAACAGTTGGGGCGGGTTGATCATGAACTATAATATGATGAACCAAGAAAATACTCTTGGAGAGTTGATGGCAATGCTGAAAGAGGCAGAAAAAGAGCTCTTAAAGGGCAAGAAGCGCAAGGCGCACTTCGCTTCGACATCTCAGAATGCCAGGGCTTGGCCAAAGGCTTCTGGAGGTGTGAAGAAGAAGAAGAAGAAGAGAAAGGGCAAGGCCAAATCATCAAAGTCTTCTGGGAAGGCAAATGACAAATCACAAGATGTCTGCCTACAGTGTGGCAAACGGGGTCATTGGAAGCGTGACTACCGTGAGTACAAGGCGCACAGGAATAAAGTGAAAGTGGGCAAGGCACCGGCTTCAGGTATGTTTGTTATTGAAATAAACATGTCTACTTCTATTTTTAAAAATTGGATTTTTGATTATGGTTATGATACTCATATAAGTACTGATGTGCAGGATCTGCAGATTAGCAGGAGACTGGCTTCAGGAGAGATCGACCTTCGAGTTAGAAATGAGACTATAGTCACTGTTTTGGATGTTGGGACCTACATTTTGGAACTGCCCTCGGGGCATGTACTTAATTTATCAGACTGCTATTATGTACCTAGTTTGACTAGAAACATTATATTTGTATATTGTTTAACCCAATAGGAGTATATTTTTGTATTCAGAAACACCGGGTGTTTTATTTATAAAAATGATTTTGAGATATGTAGTGCTGATGTTAATAATGGTTTTTATATTTAGAATATAAATCAATCTCAAACATATAATATGACAAACAAAAGGCTTAAATTAAGTAACAAAGATGAAACTTATATGTGGCATTGTCGTGTGGGACACATAAACAAGACTCATATATCCATGCTTTCGAAGAGTGGATACTTGGACGGATTTGATCCAAATTCATATGACGTTTGCGAATCTTTTTTATTAGGCAAAATGGCTAAAACATCTTTTAGTGGTAAAGATGCACGTGCCACCGATCTGTTAGCCCTTGTTCATAGTGATGTATGTGGGCCCATATCTAGCCAGGCTATAGGTGGATATGAATACTTCGTAGCCTTTACGGATGATGCATTGCGTTATGGTTATGTGTATCTTATGAGACACAAGTCGGAAACCTTTGAGAAATTCAAAGAGTTTTGACACGAAGTAGAAAAATAGACCGATAAAAGTATTAAAAAATTACGGTCGGACCGTGGTGGAGAATACTTTAGCAATGCGTTTCTTGATTAATTGAAAAAGTATGATATTCTTTCACAGTGGACTCCTCCCGGAACACCTCGATTAAACGGTGTGTGCGAACAGAGAAACTGAACTTTGTTGGACATGGTAAGGTCTATGATGAGTCGCACTGAGCTACCAATTTCCTTCTGGGATATGCATTGAACAATGCAATACTTATTTTGAATAAGGTTCCGTCAAAGTCTGTTGAACAGACTCCATATGAAATATGGACAGGAAAGAAACCGGGTTCTCATTCTTGAAGATTTGGGGATGCTGGGCATATGTTAAACGTTTGGATGGTACCAAACTTGAACCCAAATCAAATAAGGGCCTATTTCTAGGTTATCCTATGGAAACCAAAGGATATTACTTCTACCACCCACAAGAGAACAAGGTATTTCTTGCTCTACATGTGGTTTTTCTCGAAAAGGAATTCCAAAAAAGAATGGTAAGTGAGAGGAAAATAGAACTCGATGAAAGTCAGAGTGATACTGTTTCTGGCACTGATTTCTTACAATTACATGAATAGTTCACCAGGGATGAGATTGTACCATAATATTCTAATACATAAGAATCGCGTAGGTTGGAGAGAGTCAGAAAACAACCTGAGAGGTATGGGTTTCTGATATCACCTCACGTAGATATTAATCTTATTGAGGATAATGAGCCGGCTACGTATGAGGAAGCGATACAAGATATCGAATCCACTTTATGGTAAGAAGTCATGAAGTCTGAAATAGATTCCATGTATATCAACCAAGTTTGGACACTGGTTGATGCACCAGAAGGCGTAAAGCCTATTAGTTGTAAATAGGTCTTCAAGAAGAAGACGGACATGGATGGCAACATACAAACGTACAAAGGTAGGCTTGTAGCGAAAGGGTATTCTCAACGATATGGTGTCGATTACGATGAAACGTTTTCACATGTTGCCATGATTAAATCTATTCGGATAATGCTTGCTATTGCTGCATATTTCGATTATGAAATATTGCAGATGGACGTCAAAACCACTTTCCTTAACAGGAACCTTATGGAGGATGTTTATATGTAACAGCCTGATGGTTTTATCGTGCCAAAACATGCAAATAAGGTTTGTAAGTTAAATCAATCTATTTATGGATTGAAGCAAGCATCGCGTTCTTGGAACCAACATTTTGATAAGATCATAAAATAATATGATTTCGTTCAAAACGAGATGACCCTTATGTATATAAGAAGGTTAGTAGGAGCGCACTGACATTAATTTTCCTTTACATAGATGATGTATTGCTTCTTGGCATTGGCATTCCCATGCTATAATCGGTGAAAGCTTGGCTTTCATTAAAATTCTCCATGAAAGATCTAGGAGAAGCAGCTTTTATTCTAGGAATAAGGATCTACTAGGATAGTGTTGAAGAGATTCAACATGGATCAGTCTAAGAGGAGACTGTTGCCAGTGTCACATGGCATCTCTATATTTATGGACATGTGTCCAGAACTCTAGATGAGAGAGACAACAAGAGTCATATCCCATTCGCTTCAGCAGTCGGATTGATCATGTATGTAATGATATGTACGTGACCTGATGTCTCGTATATTTTGAGCATGTGTAGTCGCTATCAGGCCGATCCAGGTGATGGTCACTGGGTTGTGGTTAAGAACATCCTTAAGTATCTTAGACGAACTAATGATGCTTTCTTAATCTATGGAGATAGAGAACTTGAGGTAACTGGGTTTACCGATGCAAGTTTCCAAACCGATAAAGACGACTGTAAATCGTAATCCGGGTACATATTTTATTTGAACAACGAAGCAGTGAGCTGAAAATCTTCCAAGCAAGAGACTGTTGCCGATTCAACAACAGAAGCGGAATATATTGTGACAACAACGGGGCTATAGCATAGGCTGAGGAACCGCGGTCTCATCAACGATCCAAGCATGTACTTCGACGATTCCATATGATTCATGAGATCATACATCGTGGCGATGTGAAGATCGAGAAGGTCGCATCAGATGACAACATTACAGATCCGCTGACGAAGGCTATTCCTCATCAAAAGTTTGAGCGACATGTACATAGTTCATGTGTTAGATACTTGAGTGATTGGCTATAGGCCAAGTGGGAGATTGTTGGACAATTATGACCCATAGCATCACTATTTGTAAAACACATTGTGGTTTTTGTACAAATTAACTATGTGACAAAGGAAATTACTATTTTATCATTTTGTAATTAGATTACTTGAATATATAAATGATAAAAGTCTTTATGATTAGTTCCGGATTAATAAGATATGAGACATTATCAATCCACGAAAGGTTGAATCATTAAATATCCCTAGTCGTAGTATTGTCGAGACTGGACATCGATAATACAGAATAAGCTAGTATTACACTTGTGCACGTTATGGAAGCGTAACAGTGTAGTTCTTATATATTTGGGTATTGGATACTCATGAAAGTGTAATAAGAGGTTCTGTTTACCGATGGTACAGAAATAGCTTCGCTCTGGATAGACCCATCAGAATCCCATTGATAGTATGACTATATGCCTATGGGAATCCGAATCAGGGTAGGTGTATTTGGTCTTAACCTAAGACTTGCATCGCTAATACTTGCGACAATCAGTAAGCTTTGGTTTTGGTCGTCCGGGACTTTAACAGGTTCTGTATACGCCTCTTCTGGGTTTATTGAGAATCGTAGTGTATTGGGTGTGATGTCAAGAAGGAAGTGTCACTTCAGTCATATGGAGATGATGATCACGTTGGAATACAGAACTGGTACTCTAATATGTTGCAACTATCGGGATAATATGACAAGATCATGATTATCCGATTAAAGAGACTAGTTGCTAGTGATCCGATATATTTTTCGTATAGGGCATACACAATTCCAGCCTCAGGCCTAGCATGTGACATCCGATACTGGATCGTAATACGCAATACATTGTATACTATGTCTGATATAGATTATATATTCTTCGTTGAATATTTCTGGAGAATTGGGTAGGCACGGTGCTTTGCTAGAAGCCAATCATGTCTTGTAAATCAGCAAGAATGTGGTACTGGGTACGCACGTGTTCGTCCGATGACCAGATTTACTGCCAACATATCCAGGGATCTCTTGGGTCACTTCCCAAAGATTCACCGATGATACTTGACCCGAACATAACAAATCTAGGATTAATTAAGAGAAAGAAAATTAATCTGGGATTTATTACGGTAAGAATTTTATCTGGGATAAAATTCGAATATAAGAGAAATAACAATTAATTTAGAATTAATCGATTAAATAATATATTGGATATATTAATTGAAATTAGATTTCAAAGCAGAATTAAGATTGGATTTTAATTCGGGCGAATGAATTAATTTAGAATTAATTCGCGAGCGACTTTCGTAATAATTTTACGAGGCATTATTACTTAATTAAATTGGATTTAATTATGTCGCGACGAAAAATTTGTTTAATCGAATTAAGCGAACCCGAGCCCGAAGTGTGTGGAGCAAGCCACTTGAATTTTGAAATAAAGTGGTTCCCACCAACTTACATCACAAGTCTATCAAGTGTCAACTTGTGTGATGGAAGTGGTTGGAGGCATTAAATGTCATTTTTCACTCCAACACTTTGCTTTTGCTTTTTGGTAAAACATATACCAATTTTAGAGTTTGACTTTTAGAAGTGGTAATTGTTTTAGAAATAAAAACAAAAGGAAAACACAAAACCTATCTCTCTTTCTCCTTGGCCGAGAACTTCAAAGTTCTTCTCCATTGATTTTGCTTCAAAATCAAAGCTTGCTAGCACATAAGGAGTCTTGTGAGGTGATATGGAAACTCATCCTTGGGTTGCATTCAACATACAAAGCTTGGAGCTTTCGAAATGCAAAGATTTTTGAAATCATACATCCGCTTATTGTAAGTATTTTTCCGCAACTTCTTTGAATATTCACACATGAATTCATGACTTATAGATCCTTGGCATGTTCTAGGAACCCAATAGTAACTTTTATATTCTCAAACGATAATATAGCTGTTGCTTTTAACATACCGGTATACCAGTCTCAGAGAGAGCTGTTGGGGGCAGTTTGCACTTTACTATAAATTGACCCTCAAATTCATTTTTTCCACATACTTGAACCTTCATATAATTTATACTAAGGAAAAAATAAAAAGTTTACTTCAACCTTCATCATCATACACTCTCATACATCAAGCTCACACACTACACCCTCATATTATTAATAGTGAGTTTAGAGCACTTGGGGTAAGCAACTCATATCTTGCATCTTTATTATCTTTGTGGGTGCTTAAGTGATATTGTAAAATCTTCATAATCAAACACTTCTGATCCGTAAAAGGTTTGTGAGTGAACCTATTGAGAAAACTCATTGTAAGAGGTTTATGATATGGGTGGCAATTTCGGTCAGGGTTTATTTATTTGTTCGATTCGATTCGCTTTAAAGCGAATATCGGTTTGAAAAAATAAATTCGTTTAATAAATGAGTCAATTTGATTTGATTCGTTTATTAAACGAATCGAATATGAATTTAAGCTCATTGATTCTTATTCGTTTATGATTCATTTTATTATTTTCTTTTACTAGTTCTTGTTATTTTTCAATTAAGATTCGAGAAATTATGGCTGATTACCATAGAAAAAGTAATATTTTTGATATTTAGTGAAGTATTTTTAGTAAATATATTAATTACATATTTCATATGCATATATTTATGAAGAATTAAAGTAAATCAATTATGGATTATTAAATAATATCATGACTAGAATATTCGTATTCGACTCGTTTAATAAACGAATTGAATACGAATCTTGCTATTAGGATTTATTTTATAATTGAATCGAATATTAATCTATCATATTTTGATTCGATTAGTTTAGGATTCGATACAAATTCGATTCGTTGATTTGTTTTGCCACCCCTAGTTTATGAGTGAACCTAGTAGACAAAACTCATTGTAAGAGGTTTGGAGTGAACCTAGTGTGTAAAACTCTTGGTTGCAAGTGAGCCACTGAAAACTCGAGATAAGTTGTCGTCTCAACTTAGTGGAAATCTTCAAGCGTGGCTTGGGGGAGTGGATGTAGGCATTGTTGGCCGAACCACTATAAATCATCGGTGTTATTTTCTCTATCCTTAAACCCTTTACGTATTGCAATTTTTATTTTATATATGCTTATTGGTTAGAAACTTGCTTTTATGTGAAATATTATAGTTGAAAAAATTAACCTAGATTAATTGGTAAAGTTACAAGCTTTGTAGAATAAAATTGGCAAAGATTTTTAATTCCACATATTTAGGCCACTACCCAATTCACCCCCTCTTGGGTATATAGAGTTGTACTTGTTGTTTACTTGTAGGTAATTTGAATTGGTATCGGAGGAAGGTTTTCTCAACAAAGTTAATCATCTGAAAATAAATCATGGCATGTACAAGAAAATCATCAAATCTAACCATTGGATTTTCAACCATTAGACCTCCCTTCTACACCGAAACCGATTAAAATTATTGGAAGATGAGGATGTTGATCTACCTTCTTGCCGATGAGGAATACATGCAAGCCTCTTTAAATGTTAAGGTAGTCAACCATCTACTTTGTGCATTGATCAGAGTCAAATAAACAAGCTTCTGGAATTTGGAAATTCATATGAATTGTGAAAATCTTTAGAAATAGTCAATGAGGTCACAAGTAAAGCGAATGAGTCAAAAATCAACTGGTTCATATACGAGTTGGATGACTTCAAAATAGAAGCCGGTGAAGAAATTGGGCAAATGATTTTAAGTTTTACAATGATTGTAAATAAACTTAGCGCTCTAGGGAAAAACATTGACCCTAGCGATCAAGTGAAGAAAATTCTCAGGATCACTCAATAAGGAATATAGAAGTTGCACTTCCTCCATCAAAGAAGCAAAGAATATGAACACTTTGAAGTTGGATGACTTGGTGGGAAAATTGTTGGAATATGATATGGAAATCAAGATGGACAAAAGGAAGAAGATGAGAGCAGAATAAGAAAGAATCTAGCTTTAAAAGCAAGAAGAGAAGATGATGACAACTCTAGTGATAAAGAAGAATATAGTGATGATGAATTGGCACATATGACCAATAAGTTCAAGAAGTTCCTCAAATCTGAAAAATATAAAGAGAAATCTTGGATGAAGAAAAAGACAGAATAAAATAGGTAGTGGAAGCACAACAAAAACAAGATCATTTATTATGAGTGTGAAAATTCGGGTCATGTAGTTGCCAATTGCCTTATGAAAAGATTCAAAGGAAAACTCAAGAAGAAAGAAATGAAGGTAACTTGGAGCGATAGTGACTCTAGCTTATCCGAAGAGGAAGGAGAGAACATATATCACTTTTATGGCTATTGTTGATCGAGAGGAAAGCGATTAAGAAAAGGTATATAACTCTCTTGAATATAATGAATTGCTTGATGCTTCAATAAATTGCATGAATTATATGATTTGCTTAGTAAGAAGCATAAATTGATTAAAAATGAGCATTCATTATTATTAAATGATCATGCATTAATTATTGAGAAAAATGAAATTCATGAAAATGAAATCACATGTTCAAAAGATGAAAAGTTAAAAATTGAAAAGAGCATATCTAGTATGTCATCTCGCTCAAATACAATGAAAATGCTTCATTGAATAAAAAGATTGTAGATTTGCATAACATTTTAGCAAAATTCATTTTGGGATAGAAAAACTTCAATATAATAATTGGATCCCAAAAATGTGCTTTTAAAAATGAAGGATTAAGATATAGGCCTTACATCAAAAAAAAATTTGAAGAACTATTTTATAAAGACATCAAATTATCATGTAAATATTGCTATTAATGAAAATATCACATGTCATGCATGCAATAAGAAAAGACACAAAATATTTGAATGCATGAATAAGAATGTGAATAAAAATGCATGGATTCCCCTAAGAATCAAAATTAACCCCCATGGACCCAAGAAAAGTTGGGTACCAAAATGCACTTAAATAATTTTCTAGGGGGAGCTTTGGGAATGGATCTTAATAAGAAATGCGAAATGATCCCAAAGACTCAAAAAATATGAGGAAAGAGCTTAACAATAAAGAATGTCAAATACAGTCTTCAAAAATAAATGAGTTAGATAATTGGTGGATTTGTCACTAAGCAACAATGGTAAAAGGTAAAATCCAAGATTACAGAAATATTGGTATTGTTTACCCCGACTTATATATAAGTATGCTTATTTCAATTGATATTAACTGGACTAAAATTCGAAGCATATTAGTGATTAGGCAAATTGTATTACAATTGATTCTCATTTGGTATCATCCTATTCTTAATCATAGTTATTAATCTCTTTTTGTATCATTTGGTATCATATAAGGCTAAATGATTTTTGTGATATATGTGATTCTCTTGATTTATTAGCATTGAATATGCCTTGCCATTGAGTATTATTGGTTGAAAATGAAATGCAAGGATATTGACTTAAATTGAGTGATTTTGATGATCTATGCATGATTTTTTAATTGTTTGGCAAAAAGGATAAAATTCTAAGTGTGCATGTTAATAAACTTTCATATGTTTATTGCACATCTAAATTGGTATCTCATAAGGCTTAATCATTGCTTCTCTATTCCTTTTGATAATGTCAAAGAGGGAAAAATCATAGGAATGAGATTAAAACTTGTATTACCCTCACCCTTGTATTAAGAGGGAGCAAATTAGTACTAATGTGTTTGTCTAAGTCTTATAGAGTTATATTGAAGACACACGTTGATGGGGAGCTAATATTGAGGGGGAGCAAAATTGTCAACAATTTGGACTCTCAAAGCTTCACAAGTTTTAAAGGTTGCCATCATAAAAAATGGAGAGATTGTTAGCGACATATTCTCAAGATTGATTTTGATGACGCAACACTAGAAGACTTCGACGCGCATTAGCGAGAAATTACAAAAAGATATCGAAGCACATTGGTGGTGAAGAGCAACGAATAAGAAGGCAAGCGACAAACGAAGAAAATATTATATGGTCTTAGCTTATGACTCTCTTTGTAAAGTGATTTGTTTATTTAAGTATCTAAGCTGATAGGACATATGCACATTCATATGGATGTATTAGGGTCATGTGCAAAATACTTTTAACCTTCAAATCCTGCATTTTGGCACTGAGAGCGGCATATCGGTTCCATAACTGGCATATCGGTGGACCTGTTCTGTTTTACATGCTCGCAGAAACCGACATTAGGCCATACCGGTCTACCATACCGGCCTACCTGAGGTTTACATGCTCGCGAAAATCGGCATGCATCATACTGGTGTCCAAATCGGTGAGCATTTTTTTTTGCAGGCTCTCGGCAACCAGCACGGACCTTACCGACTGTCATACCAATCATCAAACTGGTGTAACGTTTATATTCTCAAACGGTAATATAACCGTTGCTTTTGACAGACCGATATACCAGTGTCTGGAGACCGGCATACCGGTCTCAGACAAAGCTGTTGGGGGCAATTTGCACTTTACTATAAATTGAGCTCCAAATTCATTTTTACCACACACTTGAACCTTTATATAATTTATACTAAGGAAAAAACAGAGAGTTTACTTCGACCTTCATCATCATATATATCTCATACATCAAGTTCACACACTACACCTTCATATTATTAGTAGTGAGCTTAGAATACTTGGGTAAACAACTCACATCTTGAATCTTCATTATCTTTGTGAGTGCCCAAGTGATATTGTAAAATCTTCATAATCAAACACTTGTGATTTGTAAGAAGTTTGTGATTGAACCTTTTGAGAAAACTCATTGTATGAGGGTTGTGAGTGAACTTAGTAGACAAAACCCATTGTAAGAGGTTTGGAGTGAACCTAGTGTGTAAAACTCTTGGTTGCGGGTGAGCCACGGAAAACGCGTTGTAAGTTGTGGGCTCAACTTATTGGAAATCTTTAAGCGCGGCTTGAGGGAGTGGACGTAGGCATTATTGGCCGAACCACTTTAAATCATCGGTGTTATTTTCTCTATCCCTAAACTCTTTACTTATTGCAAGTTTTATTTTATATATGCTTATTGCTTAGAAACTTGCTTTTAGGTGATATATTATAATTGAGAAAATTAACCTAAGCTTAATTGGTAAAATTACAAGTTTTGTAGCATAAAATCGGTAAAGATTTTTAATTCAACATATTTAAGTCATTACCCAATTCACCCCCTCTTGGGTATATAGAGTTGTATTTGTTGTGTGCTTGTAGGTAATTTCACTCATCACTGGGCTCTCTTCCAAAACTTCAAACTTTGGATCTCTCATGAAAGCTCATTTGGACTGTGTTTTTCTATCATGTATTGGGAGTAGGAGGCTGAACAACAATAGCCTGAGTGGAGCTTTTCTTGTGTCTAGTAGAATTCCCTCAGCTTGCTTTCTTGTTTGAATTTCTCTATCTTAATGGATTTTGTCCGCTTTCATTAAGCATTCTTTTGTTTGTTACTATGATGATTCAGGGACTTATCTTACAACAATCTCTGTGAATTCCTCTTTCCTTTGAAGATAGGACAAGTTCTTTTAAATCCAAAATATACTGTCAAATAGGGTTTGCATCAAATTTAATTATGAGCTATCTGTCAGCATGTAATAACAGTATTGCTAATGAATGTAAAAATTGCGCAGGCATAACACCCTTGCTTTGAATTATAATCAATATTTACTTGATATTTGCTCATTTGTTCATATAAAAAAATGTGGCAGTCCAAGCTTTTGTTTATCTTTGTAAATGCAAAATATCAAAACACATCAAGATTTACACTTTGGAGTTTTGCAGTCAGCATAACCTTAACTACTTGACCCAAATCAATAGTAAAGACTAAATCCCAGAAGGGAAAGGCTTAAAACCGAGTTAATTAATTAAAAAAATTACAAGCAACGTGAATTTTTTCAATAACAATGATCATGGGAAGCTACACAATGAAAGCCATGGTATAATTCCTTCAGTTTTGTTCAATCATGTATTAAATTATACTCATAACTTTGTTCAACGTCTTGAGAATTGCTAGAAGATTTCCAAAGACAAGATTCATTATTAAATATATAAATGCAAATACTTTTATTGACTTGCTACATACTGCATATGAAAGAAAAAAATTATTTGAAAATTACATACAAGATAATGCAACTACATGCAACCAAGACAGAATCTTGTGGGAATAATATTGTCCAGAACAAAATAGTAACAGGAAGTCATCCACATCTCAACAAGATAAAAGCATTTGTGTCGCCAATAAGGATTCACCCATAAGACTCTGATGATTCCCAATATCACAATAACATAAAATATTATTGACCGGCGTAAACACACACGTATAACGCAAGCGCACGTATCCTTCAAGTAGTATAAAAATATCGATCCCACGATGACTTAATTCCTAATGTTGTTATTAATTATTGAATCTATTTATTTACACATATCTAATTGAGGGTGAAGAGAATGATTGCTTGATTGATTTGGTTGATTGTAGTTTTGTAAAATAAATAAATAAATAAAAAGACAAAATAAAATACTAAGGAAAATAACAAAAGACACAAAGATCTAGGGTTGTGAATCATTCTAATATCTTTTAAAAGATGAAGTGATTATTTTATGTTTATGTAACAAATCAGTTTACTAACCTGGAACACAAAATTATGCAAAAGCCTCTGTCGATGGTCAGACGCAAATACCCAGTTTAACCCAATTGAACCATATGTCTATGTCAACCAAATTATCTGGATTCATTAAGTTTAAGTTCCAATTATGGCTACCCCCGCCCGACAGGTATATGTCTATCATGTAAGGAAATCTATTAAAGAGTTATATATCCTCAAGGAAGACAGTGGGCTATTAAGTCTAAGGCTGAAACCTAAAATCCCTATGTCTAGTTCATTTTAGATTTACCAAATCAATCTTATTGGTGATCAGACAACAAGAAGCATTAAGCTTAAGACTTAATAAGTAAACCTTTAAATTACCCAAACTATAAAATAACCCCTTATAAACCGGTGATATTAGAATTCATCACAACCCCAGATAACTAACACATAACTAGAGCTAGTAAAGACTTAAAAGTAAAAGACATAAAGTAAAAATGCTGAAAATTAAATTACTGAAAAGTAAATGCTGAAAGTAAATTGCTAAAAAGTAAATTGCTGAAAATTAAATAAAGTAAAAGTACAATAAAAGAAAATGCTGAGGTAAAAGGATCCACTTTTATTACTTCTATTTTAGATATCTCCCTTAATATAATATATTAACCTTGCATGATAATTACCAACCAGCCATATAGGCGGTATCCAGATTAAGTCAAATTAATAATTAATTACCAACCGACCAATCAGGCGGTATCCTTGTTAAGTCAGGTTTTAACTAGTTTATATATTATAATTAAGGGAGATTAATCTAAATATTAGTAATAAAAGTTTTACCTTTTACCCCAGCAAAAGGGGAGTTACCTCCTCATTACTGAAAATTAAAAACTGAAAATTAAAGAAAGAAAAGTACTGTGCGTAAAAGTAAATTACGGAAAGTAAAAACTGAAAAGTAAAGAAAACAAAGTGCGAAAGCGGAAATTAATTACTAAAAGCTATAAATAAACAAACAAGATACAATCTTCTTAGTATTCTTAAGGAATTCCTTAGAAGGAAGTATGAATTTTACAAATGCAATGACTTGGTATTTATAGGCAAAATTTTGCCTCCATCAAATCATCCACCAAATCAATTATTAATTGCTCCACTAATTGCTCCACCAAATCCATTATTAATTGCTCCACTAATATCTTATCATGTTTGGTGATGATTTGATAATTTTTATTATTTATTTTTTAATTTAATTTTTTGCTTTGAAAATGATTGAAAGTGACTTTAATAATTACACACTACACACTTCTGGATGATTCATCAATTTCGGGCATGAAATCTTCAGAATTAGAAAATATATTCTCTTTCAAAGTTGTAGATCTTTGAGTCTTCGTTAATTTGGAACTTGAATTAGCGGAATCCAATATCTGAGTAAAATGATATGCCCAAAATACGACAGATGCGCAAAATTGGAATTTCCAAAACTGCACTTCGTCAAAACGCCCATTCAAGTTTCCAATCTCCAAAATTAAAATATCAAGTCCAATAATTGCCCTTATTCGACCCATATTTCATCCTAAATGATTTTATTGAGACCCGATATTATCTTATCTGTAAAATAAACTAAAACACATCAAAACGTTCATCAAACCCGAGAAACTAAACAAAATATTAAGTTAAAGGGGCGGTAAATATTGATATATTTTCCGCTCATCACACCCCCAAACCTAACATTTTGCTAGTCCTCGAGAAAAACAACAAAATAAAAATAAAATTAAACTAAGCCACTTTCGTAGGGATCACGGTTGCATTTAGCATATGCAACAAGCCTTTAAACCTCTAGGTGTCCCTAGTGGACGAGTTATAGTCTCGTGAGGGCTTACAGCAACGATACCCACAAACGTTTTACAAAAGTAAAAATATAGTGAAACTAATGCACACAAAAGAAAAAAGACAAGCGAAAAGAGAATAAAGATGTTAGTGACTAATCAAGTGAAACTTTTACTCCAAGTTACTAGTTGTTTTGTTTCATTCTTAATTACCGAATAAGTAAATTCTCCGATTATTTTTACCATTCTCCATATACCCAGCCAACAAAATATTAAACAACTCATTTTTGCCCACAACAGTCATAAGTGCAGTTGATAAGAGAGTAATATTTTTGTCCTAAAGTTCTATCAGATTTCACACCTTTTTGTAGCAATTGAATAATTTTTCTCATTTTTTCTTTGATTTTTTTATTTTTATTTTTTATTTATATACAATACATTCCGTCTATGTAGCGAGTGTTGGGTCGGTGGCTCCCAAACCAGTTGGCTTTAGGGCATCAGGTGTTAAGACACCCCTACAGACTTAATTACCCAGACTTCAGATATAAATATATATATATATATATTTTTTTGCAGCATCTCTGATCCATGTAACGAGCTTTGGGCCAGTGACTCCCAAACCTGTTGGTTTTAGGGCACTAGGTGTTAAAACACCCTTACAGACTTAATAACTCAGATCTCAGACGTTTTTTTTTTTTTTTTTTTACTCCATTGCTTTTTGAGATGTTTCTTCCAATTAAACTAGAGCACTGAATATTACAAACTTTTCAATTTTAGCTCATGTCCGTATGTTACTATATATGTTGATAATATCTGTCAACTGAGCATATGAAGATTCTTTTTAGTCAATTTTATGGAGAATTTACAAATTAAATAATTCAAAAGGAAATAAACAAAAATTAACTTGTTTCGAATTAGGTTTGAGATACGTCTTAGGAGTGGAAACTCCTTACTCAGCTATCTTTTACCAATTTCACTTTTTTAGTCAAAACAAAAAAACACAAAATATTTTTGTAATTTTTGAAAATTTTTCAATTTTTTTGTATTTTTCGAAAAATTTTAGACTAAAAATAAAAATAACACACAAACTAAAAAACAAGGTACTGATCAACTAATTCCCTCCCCAAACCTAAATGAGACATTGTCCTCAATGTCTTAAACAGTAGAAGGAGAGTTAAGAAGGTTGTACTTGGTTAGCTGAAAATCTATAGGAAATTAAAGGTTAAGATCTAGATTAATCCGACGCCTCTTACCACCATCGTCCTCGGACCAATTTATCTTTGAAAGGATAGAGTCAACTTGTGGTTCATAGGCTATGAGTTGGTCTATTAGATCTGGAGCAGTTCTGGCAGTGAAGAGGAGTTCTTTCATAGGTTTTGACACGAACCCATTTCTCCGAGCATCATCAAGAAACACACAAAGAAAATCATAAAATCCATCAACGTTAAGCAGTCCAAGTGGTTTCTGGTGTATGTTCAGGTTCGCCCAAGATAGAACTATAAAAATTTCCTCCAATGTGCCCAAGCCACCTGGCAAAGCGATAAAAGCATCAACACGGTTAATCATTTCTACCAGTCGTTCAGACATACCTGGCACGATCAGTTCCTCTCCGTTTGATGATCCAATAAGATTTGCCTCTGCCAAGGGTTTTGGGATAATTCCCAAAACATGACTGTCTCCCTCTTGTACAGCCTTTGAAACGATCCCCATAAGTCCAAGATTGCCTCCGCCATATATTAAATGCATATTCCTTGCAGCTAAGACTCGACCCAATTCCGGTGCTGCTTCTACGTATTGTGGTTTAGTTCCAACACTACTACCACAAAACACACAGATGTTTTCAAATCGTCTTCTTGAAGTGGCTTCCATTTTTTTTTTGTATTTCTTTTTCAACTCTGGATGCCTTCAAAAGTGCAATGACGGGCTGAATTTATAGTACCTGAAAAAGGGTGAGTAATAATAGCACAAGTATCTTCCAAAGGACGATTGTTAGCTAAACAACAAAATAGATCATGAAAGGTCAAAAAATCCGGATCCTGTCTACGAAAATAAAGATAATTACAACAGAAAAGCGAATCAAAGCAATAATTAATGCAACAGAATTGTGTACGCAATACGCCACTCGCTTAGTATAAATTCATTAGGATGTGTCTCAAGATTTCATTCCTTATTCAGCCATTGCTAATGAATTGTTTCTCATCTTTGATTTCCAAACACAATTCCTTCTGTCTTAAAATGCTTCGTTTGTGCCTTTCCCTACAAAAATAACACACAAAATTAAAAAGTTCACACAAAATATGAAAACAAATTACAACAAATTGCATGGGTTGCCTCCCTGCTAGCGCTAAATTTTTCGTCTTCAGCCAGAAGTGACTGAAATCCATCTGTTAAGGAGGTTTCAATGTCGTTTTGGATGTCCGATTAAAGACAATCCCGTGAGCGTTGCTTTTGAAGGGTCTCTTCCAACCGTAAAGTGGCAAAAAGAGTTTTGTCTCATTCAGTGCTCGTGCCACTTTTTTACTCCTTGTTGTTCCAGTGATTCCTGCAAAGAAAGAAAGAAAATCAGGAGGTCTCGTATGATGCTTGACTTGGAATGGAAGTTCCATTCTGTCAATCTTCTGGGCGATATCTTTGATTTGTACTCCCCAAAACAACGATGTTTCTCCTGAATGATCTGGATCTTTATTAAGGTCAGACATTTGCTCCTCCATTTGCTCTGTTTCTTGCTCCACCTTTTCTTCACAGATGCCTTTTAAAATTTATGTATTCAGTTCTTCATCTGTCATCTGTGAAATACATGCTTCAAAATTGTCAATCTGAGGATATAAAGAAATGTCAGATTTTAGGTCTTCATCCTCTGATATGACTGGAATGGATGGTTCAGGAAGATCTTCTTCAAAATCATGGTAAAGCATGCTCTAAGATCTTCATTTTGAGGATTGAAAGTTTGATCCTCCGTTGTTGGTGCAGTTGGTACAAATAAATCAGCTTCATCCTCGTCAGAGTCTGAATAATAAAAGTCAAATTGAGACTTTGCCGGTTCGGGCTCCTGAACCGATACCTCTGGTTGTTGATACTGCTCAGCTTCCTCCTATGTTGAAATGTCACTGTGAAATGATTGGTACTCGAAGGCTTCATCAGTGTCATCCGAAACTGGTTCTTAAGGTATATAGTTCTGGTTTTCTGTGAATTGTCTCATTTGATCTGTCATCCTCTGAATGAATTCTGATTGTCTCTGAATACTTTCCAATTGATTCTGGCTTGTATCAAGCATTGCATCTAACTCGAACATATCTTTGAGCATGTTTAACAACTGATCTCCTTCTGATGGTTCTAGTTGTTGATGAAAATCGCATATGGATGGTGGATAAGATGGAAAATGTGATGGTTTTTCATACTTTGAATGATTCTGAAAATTCTGCCACTCTGAAAGGTATATACATTGATCGCTCGGGTGGTTACCATCACATATTACACATCTCCCCATTTCGTTCTGTTGAGCAAATGTGGTATTGCTTGGTTCTGACATCCAGTGATAATTGTTGGGCTGGACAACAGGCCTCAGAAAACATGACTGTTGCTCCCAGATGTGGGGTGTATCTTCTTGTAAAGCTCGTAATCTCTCAATCTCCCAGTAATGTTCCATTTGTTCAATCACCTGAAAACAGAAGAAAGAAATAAAATTACAGATAAAAATAAAGAAAATTAGATACAAGTAAATTAGATAGCTTCAAAATTAACAACTCAAGAAATATAAGTCCCCGGCAACGGTGCCAAAAACTTGACCGGCGTAAACACACACGTATAACGCAAGCGCACGTATCGTTCAAGTAGTATAAAAATATCGATCCCACGAGGACTTAATTCCTAATGTTGTTATTAATTATTGAATCTATTTATTTACACATATCTAATTGAGGGTGAAGAGAATGATTGCTTGATTGATTTGGTTGATTGTAGTTTTGTAAAATAAATAAATAAATAAAAAGACAAAAGAAAATATTAAGGAAAATAACAAAAGACACAAAGATCTAGGGTTGTGAATCATTCTAATAACTTTTAAAAGATAAAGTGATTATTTTATGTTTGTGTAATAAATCAGTTTACTAACCTGGAACACAAAATTATACAAAAGCCTCTGTCGATGGTCAGACGTAAATACCCAGTTTAACCCAATTGAACCATATGTCTATGTCAACCAAATTATCTGGATTCATTAAGTTTAAGTTCCAATTATGGCTACCCCCGCCTGACAGGTATATGTCTATCCTGTAAGGAAATCTATTAAAGGGTTATATATCTTCAAGGAAGATCGTGGGCTATTAAGTCTAAGGCTGAAACCTAAAATCCCTATGTCTAGTTCATTTTAGATTTACCAGATCAATCATATTGGTGATCAGAAAACAAGAAGCATTAAGCTTAAGATGTAATAAGTAAACCTTTAAATTACCCAAACTATAAAATAACCCCTTATAAACCGGTGATATTAGAATTCATCACAACCCCAGATAACTAACACATAACTAGGGCTAGTAAAGACTTAAAAGTAAAAGACATAAAGTAAAAATGCTGAAAATTAAATTACTGAAAAGTAAATGCTGAAAAGTAAATTGCTGAAAAGTAAATTGCTGAAAATTAAATAAAGTAAAAGTACAATAAAAGAAAATGTTGAGGTAAAAGGATCCACTTTTATTACTTCTATTTTAGATATCTCCCTTAATATAATATATTAACCTTGCATGATAATTACCAACCAGCCATATAGGCGGTATCCAGATTAAGTCAAATTAATAATTAATTACCAACCGACCAATCAGGCGGTATCCTCGTTAAGTCAGGTTTTAACTAGTTTATATATTATAATTAAGGGAGATTAATCTAAATATTAGTAATAAAAGTTTACCTTTTACCCCAGCAAAAGGGGAGTTACCTCCTCATTACTGAAAAGTAAAAACTGAAAATTAAAGAAAGAAAAGTATTGTGCGTAAAAGTAAATTGCGGAAAGTAAAAACTGAAAAGTAAAGAAAAGAAAGTGCGAAAGCGGAAATTAATTACTAAAAGCTATAAATAAACAAACAAGATACAATCTTCTTAGTATTCTTAAGGAATTCCTTAGAAGAAAGTATGAATTTTACAAATGAAATGGCTTGGTATTTATAGGCAAAATTTTGCCTCCATCAAATCATCCATCAAATCAATTATTAATTGCTCCACTAATTGCTCCACCAAATCCATTATTAATTGCCCCACTAATATCTTATCATGTTTGGTGATGATTTGATAATTTTTATTATTTATTTTTTAATTTATTTTTTTGCTTTGAAAATGATTGAAAGTGACTTTAATAATTACACACTACACACTTCTGGATGGTTCATCAATTTCGGGCATGAAATATTCAGAATTAGAAAATATAGTCTCTTTCAAAGTTGTAGATCTTTGAGTCTTCTTTAATTTGGCACTTGAATCAGCTTAATCCAATATCTGAGTAAAAAGATTTGCCCAAAATACGACAAATGCGTAAAACTGGAATTTCCAAAACTGCACTTCGTCAAAACGCCCTTTCAAGTTTCCAATCTCCAAAATTAAAATATCAAGTCCAATAATTGCCCTTATTTGACCCATATTTCATCGTAAATGATTTCATTGAGACCCGATATTATTTCATCTGCAAAATAAACTAAAACACATCAAAACGTTCATCAAACCCGAGAAACTAAACAAAATATTAAGTTAAAGGGGCGGTAAATATTGATATATTTTCCGCTCATCAATTATAAAAGTGATATAGAAACTGGCCAAGTCAATTAAACAAATATCTTCTTCATTGTCAGCTGAATCTTTTAGTACCACTGATGGTGATGATCCATTTTCATTGCAACTTTTGAGTAATGGCGGTCCACAAAGAAAAGGATTTCCTTGGTAAATACTCGCATTAAATGTTGCAAATTGTGCAGTCCATTTGGGGATCCTGCCTGATAAATTATTGTGTGTTACACTAAAAACAGACAAAGAATTAAGCTCCACAAGTTCAGCAGGGATTTTCCATTCAAGTTGTTGTAGGAAATATCTAAGCTTTCAACTTGCTTCAACCTCGAAAATGTCCCTGGGATTATTCCTGTCAATTTGTTGTGGGACAAATTCAATGCATAGATGTTGGTTAGTTCACCAATTTGAGGAGGAATCTCACCTGTTAATTTATTGCAAGATAGATCAATCCCAATACATGTCGTTGATGTTGGACAATTATGACCCATAGCGTCACTATTTGTACAGATCATGGTGTTTTTGTACAAATTAACTATGTGACAAAGGAGATTGCTCTCTTATCATTTGTGATTAGATCACCAAGATGTCTAAATGATATGAGGTACTTATGATTTGTTCCTGGATTGAGATGATATGAGACAATATCAATCTACGAAGGATAAATCATTAAATATCCCTAGTAAGAGTATTATCGAGATTAGACATCGATAATGCGTAAAAGACTAGTATTACACTTGTCCGCGTTGTGAGGGCACGAAGACATAGTTCTTATATATTTGGGTATAGGATACTCATGCAAGTGTAATAGGAGGTTGTGTTTACCGATGGTATGGGAAATAGCTTCGCTCTGGATAGACCCCCTCGGAATTCCATTGGTAGTATGACTATGTGTCTATGGAAGTCCGAAATCAGGGTAGGTGTATTTGGTCTTAACCTGAGACTTGCACCGCTAATACTTGCGACAATCAATATACTTTGGTTTTGGTCATCCAGGGCTTTAACATGTTCTGTGTACGCCTCTGCTGGGTATATTGAGAATCGTAGTGTGTTGGGTGTGATGTCAAGACGGAAGTATCACTCCAGTCATATGGAGACGATGATCGTTCAGGGATACAGAACTTGTTCTCTAAAGGGTTGCAACCATCGGGATAATATGACTTGGTCATGATTATCCGATAATAAATAGACTAGTTGCTCGTGATCCGATATATGCTTCATACGGGGCAGACACTGTACCAGCCCCAGGCTTTGCATGTGATCATCTGATACTGGATCGAAATACACAATACTATGTATACTACGCCTGATATAGATCAGCTTATTCCTATAAGCATGTTTCTGGAGAATTGGGTAGGCATAGCGCTTTGCTAGAAGCCAACCTTGTCTTGTAAATCGGTAAAAACGCAGTTCTAGGTACTTACGTGTTCGGATAGTCCGACGATCGAATTTACTGACAATATATCTGGGGATCTCATGGGTCGCTTCCCGAAGATTCACCAATGACGTATGACTCGCACTTTATTAATCTGGGATTAATTAGATGAGAGAGAAAATTAATCTGGGATTAATTGCGGAGATATTTTATCTAGGATAAAATATCATATAAAGAGAGAGAACGATTAATTTGGAATTAATCGATAAAATAATATATTCGATATATTATACGAAATTGGATTTCGACGCGGAATTGAAATTAGATTTTAATTTGGGCGAACGAGTTAATTTAGAATTAATTCGTTAGCGACGTAAATAGTGATTTCGCTAGGCATAATCATTTAATTACGTCGTAACGGAAAATTCGTTAATTTGGAATTAGCGAACTCGAGCCCGGGAGTGTTTGCGAGAGCATTCGCATTTCGAATTCGAGTGCGGAACGCAACTCACATCAAGCGTCAAATCACTAGTTGCATCTAGCGTCACATCATTCGTCAATCAAGTGATAGATGTCTTTCACTTTGAGTGATTGACACCAGTCATTATTCATTGATTGATGGGAAGTGATGTGAGTGGTTGGAGCCTTAATGGCTTGACTTTTTTTTTTTTTTGGAAAAAGAAAATTGTAAATGTTTATTTGTTTTTTGAAAACAAATAACTAATACACAATTTTGTAAAACCAACACACATCTCTCTCATTTTCTTTTCCCTCTCTCACGCCCACAAGGGCTGTTCTTCTTCTATTTTCTGGTTTTGTTTGCAGAGAATGAATGAGAGCCATTTGATGATTTTTATGGCAAAAATCAAGGTGCTAGCACACTTCCGGAGTTATACGAAGGTGATAGGGAAACCCACCCGTGAGCATGTGATCATTTAACAAAGCTTGGAGCTTGATGGAGGACCTCACATGGCCGATTCTTGGAGGAAATGAGCAGCTCACTGCCGAGACTTGGAGGAGGCAGAAAGTTGATTTTTGTTGTCCACTGCGTCGCTCACCCGCTCGATGTAAGTATTCTGTAACTTCCTCGATTGTATTCACATGTGTTTTATGCTTTATTATTCGATCCTCGGGACCGTAGAACTCCAACAATGGTATCAGAGTGGAATAAAAGCATGAAATATGACTTAGGGTTAAAATTTGGGTAAAATGTCTTTGAGCATGATTTAATTAAATTGGATGTTTGAGTATGCTTAAAACATGTTTTATTGAGGATTGATTGGATCAATTTGATGAAATGTTGTTTGGAACAAATTTGCCCAAAATATAAGGCTTGACCGAATACACTATGCCCTATTTGTCTTGGTAATTTTTTGATTTTGATTCATTGGATGAGTTGGAATCAATTAGAAATGTTGATTTAATGTTTAATTTGATTCAATTGGATTGGATTTAAAATTGGACATAAAATCCCCTCCATTGTCGAGAGCTTGTAGCATTTATTGGGTTTGATTTTTTGATCAAAATGTGTTGGACACTAATTGATGTTGATAACCATGATTAATTGTACAAATTTGTGTTTTGGAAATATTGATTTGGGTAATTAATTTTGTAATGCACTTTGAGTAATTAAATTGTGAAATTGGATTTTTGTAATTTAATTATATTGGGCTTAAATTGGATTTGGGCATGTAATGTTGTAAATGGGATTATGGTTTAGGCTAAATAGGTTGGATCCAATTGGGCCCAAAACCGCTTCCATAAAGTCCAAATGCGACTAATGGACCTTTAAAGTTTAATTGGGCCTAAATTGATTTCTAGGCTTATGGGTTACTCCTTGATTGGACTTTGGTTATTGGGTTTGACCCGAGTTGACCAAAAGTCCACGCCTTAAGAAATTAATTAAAAGCCCATTGGACTTTAATTAAATTGACGTTGGACGTTAATCGGGCTTTGAGACCCGTAACGATTAAATTTATAATTTAAGTCATAAAGGTTATTAATAAAGTGTAATATTTAATTTGGAATTAAATAGCGAATTAGTATTAAATACAAATTGAATTGGATTTAATTATGTAGTTTAATTTAATTCGAGAATTCGTACTTTGAGTACTTATTCGCAAAACGAGTTTGACTCGCGCAAAATCAAATCGTTGTTTGAACATTGGATGGTCATTAATTATCAGATTAATTAATTTGATTAGATTGATTGATAACATGCTTGTGTGAATACATGGTTGCGATGCATGAATAATGTATATCAGATGGATATTAGATGGGTGGGGTAATTTTAGAAATTGTTGTAATAAATTTGGAATTTATTAATTGGACCTGCGTGTCCAGCCTTATTACCTCCTTACTCTTTGTATTCTCTTCTCACTTATTCCCCTCAATATAAATGAGGTTTCTTTAGAAGTGTAGTGTAACGGGTAGAAGTAATACTTGTGCTAGCGGGAGAGAGGAAATGAAGAGATTTGATCTAGGATCAATGTGTAAAGTATCCATCCGTATATCATTATTATTTATTATACGCGCTTTATTATGTATTTAGAATGCATGTTTAAGGGTGTATAATGATGAGACCTTAACAAAGATAATAAATTGGTTGCCAATATGCACGCGAAAAACCCTCGCTAAATATTAAGTGTTTTTCCTTCCATTGAGTGATTCTTACTCAAGATCTAAGACTGGCATTGGTTTGTTGGCCAAAGTCAAGACCTTTGTCCGTCGAGGATGTGTTTGAATCACGAGAGCTTGGTTTCATATTGGTGTCTTGACCAAGTTGTGGTTTTTTGGCCAAAGTCAAGACCACTTCTTGTCCATCGACATTGATTACGAAGCTTTCCATGGTCAATGGGTCACGCTTAACTGAGATCACTAAGTTTGTTGTGCCAAAGCCAAGGCTTAGTTGATTCATAGGAAAAATGTTAGGTAATATATTGGATATATTGGCATATATAAGATATATGTTTCGGACTTGGATGTCCCCCTACTGGATCTAGGAATTGGATTGGATCCAATTTATCTTAGAGATCTACCTAGTTAATTATCATACAATTTGTTGGCCAAAGTCAAGATTGTGTGATATTTAACAGGATCCTAGCCCACCAGGAAACACGGTTTCCCGAGTACTCGACAGAGGGTTAGAGGCTCGCCGAAAAATAGTGGGAGGCAATAATTGAATTTGCAATATTTGTTTAACTACTTGCCATACGCGCTCAAACAAATATCATTCTTCATATAAATTAAATGTTAGTTGGACTAATATTTAAATGTTGTTTTAAACTTCAAACAATACCGACACCCTTCTCAAATACAATTTCATATATAGGACTATTATCCAAATCCACTACATAACACATAAAATAACATACATACGACTGAACATAAAATATCATATATCTTAATAACTCTATACACAAATACCTATATGCAACTCTGTTATACAAAATATCAGAATCTGAACTTTACTTGACTTGACCGAACTCTATTTCTGACTTGACCTTGGGGACCGAACACCCAAGTGACTGCCATCAGTATCCATCCTTCCGAGCTCATTTTTTGAGTAACCTGTAAAATAAAGAAACTGGGAGTGGGGGGTTAGATCGTTTGAATGATCTAAGTGAGTGGACGATTAAAATAAAAACTTGTGTGCTTTAATGAAAACTCATGGTTATAAAACTGAACCTGTCACTAGAAAACCATCTTTTTTTTCTAAAAACTCTTTCTTTATCTGAGAACATACTTTTTCAGTAGACATGAATGTGATTAATCCAAACTTAACTAAAATTAGCCTACCAAGATTCAATTGGTAATTGATGAAGGAAATGACGAGCAGTGTTCCGACGTGTATGAACGATTGAGTCCTAAGGGGAAATGAAATGGCCAAGAAAGATTATGTATCCATTGTTGGAATAACTTAAAGTTGATGAAGGAGTTGGAGGAGACATGTGAAACAAGATCTTCACCAAGTTGATCGTCTTGAAGATGGCATCCAAGAATCTTCTCCCTAAGGTTCTAAGGGAATATTCAAACTTTGTTCAGGATGTCAGAAATTTCTGAACACAACTACGCAGGTCCAACGTGTGGCATTCGTACAACAAGTAAAATGGGAGGATAATTCCCATTGATGAGATGACACATACGCAATTGAGATGATATCAAAGGAATTATGGTCGAATGATACGCCAGAGGCATGGAGCGGACCGACACAAAGGCTCACGAATGTCAAGCGTCTGGAAGGTGAATACGATTATAAGACAATTGAAGTGAAGCCCGAAATATCCCATAGAAACTAAGTGGAATCTAGAATGAAAAGAGCGGATGAGATTTGATCACCGTGACAGAGATAGAGAATGAGATGCTGGATAACCCCTATCATTATCCAATTTGGTAGCATGCTATCTATCGTGACTAATCACCATTTGCTACCAAAGAAGTTTGAAAGAAAAAATGATGGATTCTAAAAATGGAAGAAGATGTCTACAATAACGAAGAACTAGAAGCATCAAAATTTACTTTAGAAGAAGTAGAAGAGCACTAAGAGGATGACATTCTGAAATCAAAGAGGAGATCGATTTGTGCGTAAAAGAATGTAGGAGGAGGATAACTTAGAATCGACTCCTAAAGAAGCTTTATGAGGCAGGGAATCCAGCAGTGGACACCCTAGGAGAAGACAAATGGTAATTTAAGTGTTATGTATTATACGGTAAGCCCAAACTAAGACAGCTAGTGTTACGGGCTATGCCAGCCATGAGTTTTTATAATGGGATTTTTTCCAGTGGCACGCCACCCCTACTACCTTCGGGCTGGGATTTAGACAAACCCAAAGAATGATTGGAAGACATTTTTTACTATCCCGGCCAAAATGCTCCAAATGATGGAAGATGACAGAATAAGCAAAAAATAGAAATAGAGTCGGCAAAAGGGTGATATTTCAAAGACCCCTTATAGTAAATGATAAAACATCTCAGGCCATTATACGTAAAGGCTGTAGGAAACATATTTCCTAGTGCGCAGCGGAAATGCTTTTGGCTTTGGGACCGACCTTGAAAACTTTCTTGTCTTCTCTCTTTGTTGAAACCGAATACCACCAACTCTTGGTGATTGGATTTGCTCCTCGATGTGAATGTGTTTCCTTATAGATCCGATGCTTTGATCCACCACCCGATCTTCCGAACTATGTCTTGAAACTAACAAACCGAAGTATGGGCTTCATTCACAAAGATTGTTTCTAAAATCTTTAGAATAGTATGTTGTCACAAAAAATTTTGGCATTTAGAAAGAGTGAATGAAGAAGATGAAGATCTAACTCACTCTTATTATTCTATTATCAACACTTGATAACATTTTATTTTCTCTCAACTCTGGATGAAAAAATTCTTGATTTTCTTTCTCTCTAACTCTCTCACAACTATTGAAAGTATGGTAGACAACCTCTCTCACAACACTTGAGTGGAAATGATAGAGATTATATTCCTTTCCAAAGCCAACAAAACCTTATCAATAATCCACACATGTCATTTTATAATAATGACGAACACAATTAAGTGAAATGCCAAACAAAGACATGTGAAGTAGACAAAGGTTAGGTAATTAGGTCATACCTAATTAGGCATAAAATGTTGGAGAGTATGGCAAGCCATATGGATTTGTCTCCAAGATAATGAATATACTATTATCTTTATAACGATATAATTATCATAGTTATGATGTAATAATTATCTCATAATTATTACTTGATTATCTTATAATCTAGCATTATCAAAATGATGTAATAATTATCTCATAATTATAATTTGATTATCTCATAATCAAAAACATTCTAGAAAATATTATATTAAACTAATTTAATATAGTTTTCATTTGTGAAAAATTATATTATTAATCTCATTATGATCAGAACATACAAGGTGCATCCATTCTCATGTTACCACATGAACGATCCTGATCAAAATCGTTATACAAGTAAAAAAAAATGGACCGCAACTATAGATAAATCACAAACAGAGTACCCGCTTTGCTTGCTCTCTATGGACTTTTTTAGATTACCAACTTCAGACTTAAATTCTCTTATGTATGACGCTCATACACTAAGTTTTGAAAGCACATGAGTAATCATGGGTAAACAAGACAATTTACAATATGCGGTTTAAATCAAACAATTGTGATAAATGAATAATGCATCTTTTATTTCAATAAATAATTCTGTTACAATAAATGAAGCTCTAGGGCATAAATCCCAACAATTTCCCACTTGGACTAGAGCAAATGAGAAATATCATGTAATCCTAAACCATTTAGGTGACCTTCAAAAACTTTAGCCAATAAGGTTTTTGTAAACGGATCAGTCAGGTTTTCTACGGATGTTATTTGTGTGATAGAAATGTCTCCTCTCTGCACTATCTCATTAATTAGATGATATTTTCTCTCTATATGTTTTCTCCTATTATGGCTTCTTGGTTCCTTGGTGTAGACACTTGCATTTTTGCATGAAAGCCCAATGATGAGCCTCATATGGAGGCACTACCCGATAAGTTGCGGAAGTCGCGGGAAACAGACGTCGGAAGGAAAAAATGTAAAAATAAATACATCAACAAA